>VZTX01010264.1:190197-390723 GCA_013400915.1 Pardalotus punctatus
ATCCCTGCTTCACCTGGCATCACTCCAGAGGCTCAGGTTTCCAGCAGAAAAGCCCCTTCCTGTGCTTGTCCTGGCTGTTACCATCAGATATATATATATATATTTTTTTTTTTAAAATATATATTTTTTTCTTTTTCCCATGTGCCTCTGCTTTATGGGATTTTTGATGTTACTGAGAGACATCCCAGGTAGTGGAGGAGTGCTGCTGAAAGGGCTCTGTAAGTCATTGAAGGCTAGGAGAGGAGCAGGAAGGGGTTAGATAGTTTTGCAGTTTGGGACTTTGGGGATGGGGGGAGAAGCTGTTTTGAGAAAAGCTGGATGCAAGGTTGTTTTTCCAAAAGTGGCACAGTTACTCAAGTTTCTGGTGGAGTGTGGAAAATAATGTCAGGAAAAACATGTGTAAAGTGTTATATAGATCCAGCAAGCAAAGTAACAGCTTATACAAAAGCATATATATTTTCAGTCTTTGAGCAAGGACTGGAATTTCCTCTGGAGCAGTCAGCTCTTAGACTGCTCAGTCATCAATGTGTAGTTTTGTCTGCTCCTGGGCACCCTTGAGATCAGCAGTTTGCCCTTGGGTTTCGTTACTTTGATATGTGAGGTGAAGAATTATTGGGCCCCAAGTTTTTGTTTTGGTGGGGTTTTTTTGTTTTTTTGTGTTCTTTTGTTTTTTTAAATCCCTTGTTTGTAACTCAGAATGTGGGGGCTCTCTCTGCCTCTGGCTGCTTTGAGTCCGGCTCCCCATCATTCCCAGGAACAAACACTGGTTTATTTTAGCAACAAAGCAAGCCTTGGAAGCCAGGCAGAAGGATTTGACTTCCCTCCTTTGCACACACACACACTATCTTTGTTGCAGGGTAACTTGATTCTGCACAGGGGTATGCACACTTGCCTGGTTTCATCCAGCAGGCCCTGCTGGCAGGCACGTCCACCTTCTCCACTCGGCCCCTGGCCACAGCCTGGTGTGTGGGACCCCCACTTGGGGTGCTGGTTTTTAGTGAGAAAGACTGGGCAGGCCCCCTGGCTCAGCTAAGATTTGTGCTTGGTTTGGTGGGTGGGGTGAGAGGAGAAGTAATTCAGCCATACTGCTGCTGATCTTAGATAAGGAATAAACAATGGAGATGTTCCTCACTCTGCTGAAATGGGGAGGATGAGTGTGGGAGCAGAGGAGAGCTGCCCTGCTGTCTCACCTCCTGTGCTGAGGGGTGTGCGAGCACTCTAGTAGAAAACAGAGGTGTTAGCCTGCCTGAAGACCAGCTTTGCCCCAAAAGGTGAAGCACTGACCTGGATTCTTAAAAGATGGTTGAGTTTTGGGATGCTTGCCAATGGATGAACCCCATGGGCTGCTGCTTCTGCCTACACCCTAAACTTCAGGCAGCACTACTGCTGTGTTTGCATTGCAGTTTAACTTCAGAGAAGTGGGGAAAATAAATATTAAATGTTTGAATAGCTGAAGGGGTTTTAAAGGCATCATCTGGGCACTGTGCCATGATAATTAAAAAAATTAGTGAATTTTTGCTATCTGGATATGATCTTTCCCTTCTCAGTACAGGTTACACTCTTACTTTCGGGGAATCTTCTCCTCCTTGGACCTTCCAGGGACCTTTTCCTCTGTGCCCATTTGTGTTTCTCCTTTAAGCTCTTTTTATCCTGACAGGCTACATAACCTTTAGCTGTGAGAACAAGGAGCCTCGACTGACAGATCTGGTTTGGTGTGGGGTTTGTTTTGCCTCTGCTGTGCCAGTTTCTTGCTTCCTTTCTCACAGGTTCCCCCCTGCCTCTCATTCTCTTCTCGTTGCCGGTGCTATCTTTCTTTCTGTTCTGTGCCTCTTGTCCTTGGAATGTCAGGGCTTCAGTAGATGCATGGAGATTTGTACTGAGTCATTCCTTAATTCAATGCATGAAGCTACATTAATGCAATGTTAAATTTGAGGTTTTAAATATGCAAGTCCTGAAATCCAGAATTAAGATTCCCACAGCAACTGTTTCTCCCCCAGCCCCCCACCCCCCAGGGGTGCACGTTACAGAATTATCTTCTTTGAAGCGATTGTGCAATATTGAGTGCTGTCAGGTTTGACAAATAGTAAAATAAAAAGGAGAACGCACCTTCCTCTGCAGCTGTGATGTGGTGTGGATACTGAACCCAGACATACAGGCTACCTGCAACATCACAGTCCCTGATTATAATGCTGTCTCTGGAATGAAGTGGTGGTGTAGCCTTGGTTCAGTCTGACATTCCTGCTTGCTGAACTGTATTCCCTCGGGTGAAACTTGTTGCAGGATACTCTTAAATATTTGAGAGCCTTGTAGACTGCAGGAGATTGTGGGCTGTGGAGAGCTGGAGAGTAGGAAACTTAATCTTTCTGTTGTGATGACCTAATGCTTGGCATTGTAAGCGAAGTGAAGGCGGCAGACTATCTGTGCCATTAAATATCAAGAGAGACTATTTATCTTACCATTTTTATTGTGTAGGATGCAGTTGTATAAAGTATTTCTGAGCAGAGATGGTATGATAATCTCTCTGATGCTGCAAACCATTTGAGTGTATTATTGGTGTTGAAACTCAAGGTGGATATTTGCCTTATGTATTGGAGGTCCATACAGGAGTTCTGTTTCTGCAGGCAAGCCTTTTGTTTGTGGGGGATCATCTAACTCTAGCTTTGTCTCTTCTCATACTCAGCCCCATTTGTGTGCAGCTGTCTGGGCTCTTGAATTGCTCAAGAGAGCTCCTAATCATAATTTCTTTAAATGGGACATGTGTAATTTGGGCTATGAAGGCAAGAGGGTCTTTGCACTGAGGGAGGTCAGTAATGACAACACGGGGGCAGGTGTTGTGCTGGTGACAGCCAGGAGCAGAGGGGTTTGAAGGTGGGAAAAGCATTCAACCCTTTACTGGATAAGAAAGACCGATTTTTTTTCATTTATGAGCAGATGAATCTTTGTGTACTGTGAGTCATGAGATATAATCTAGAGTCATTTCATTCCAAGTATTTTCTAAAGAGCATGATGTGTTCTGAGAGTTGCATGTATGAATGTTGCCTTGTTAGAGGTCTGTTGTTACGAGAAAGGTTGAAAGGAAGGGGCAGCAGCCCTATGAAGCAATTTATCAATCATCCTTCTCCTGTGCTCAAAGACAGCTGAAACTATCAAAGGCAGGAGGCACCAAGGTAAGGGAGGTCCATGCTGTTGCTAGGCTTCTGGTAGGAAAGCACTGGATTCATTGCTCTGTTTATAGTGGGTATGGATAATTTCCTCGTTTCTTGCAGCCATGTACAGAGTACCTGCTGAGTGTTTGTGAGAGGGCTGGCTGCCTATTGCAACTAGAAATTAATTCTTTCTCTGGGGTTCTGAGAAAGTGAAGATCTTACCTAGACCCACTAATTACTATCCAGCAAGAATAGTGCTAGTAAGCTTGCCAAGCTAATTTTGAATTTTCTTGTTGGTTTTCTTCCTGACCTGTCTTTTACTTGCCTTTTTGTCACTTAAAAGTCTCTTTTTGCATTCCCTGGAATAAGTTTTCCCTCCAGGCTCCGAGCTCATCAGCTTTTACCACCAAGGGATTGGAAACCCAACTCTACTGCCAAACTTGAGTCTTAGCAATGAGCTCTTCCTCACGCTAGGTCTTTCTATTATTTGTTTGGTCTTTTTTCATGAGAGGTAGCTACCGCCAGTGAAAAGTATGGGTATTACACCATGGGTTTCAAAGCATGCGTTTGATAGCAGCAAAACAAGTGGCTATCCAGGGAAAACTTCCTGCCTGCTCTGTTCTGGTGCCAAGCCTGGGGCAGCTCTTGCTGGGGAAGTCTAGCTATGCCTCTAGGTCTTTGGCTGGAACTTGTTTGGTAGGCATGACAGATGAACACGTCAGCCATCCCCTGAAGCTCTGCTGCATGTGAAAGGTGCGTGTGTGGCACGGTCAGTGCTGAGAGAGATGGAGATGGGGTTGCTTCTGGGAGACTGTGGCTGTGAGGATGGAGGAAGGTTTTCCTGAATGAATGTTAGAGGTCAGGCCTGGGTGAATTTCTGTGAGTATGTTAAAAGACATTTTGTGTTAATATAAACACTGATTTTTAGATTCTTGCTCTGGAGCAGAAAAGCCCTGGAAAATCATAAAATGGAGCTCATGCGAAAATCCTTGAGCTAGTAGCCTGTAAGCTGATTCCCCAGCCTGCAAGTCCCTGCGGTGCCATACTGTGGCATGCATACATAGCAGCTTGGATCCAGAAGTAATATAGTTATGTTTGTCCAGCACTGCAGCTGAGATAATGAGTTCTGCTGCTCGATAAGGTTTATTAGCTTTGGTGCAGCACCTCATGAACATGGTTATACTGCTTCCACACTCGAGCTGCTCTGTGCACAGCTGGGTTGGGGATGTCTGCATTGCGTTCCTCTGGGGCTTTGTGTGACAAAGCAACTTGCATCTATTTGCATCTAGGCTTTTATACAAGCTTTGGAGATTTGAAAAACAGAGAAAGAAGAGTGTATGAAAGAGATTATATAATGTGACTGCTTGTGTTGTTAGAGGACTAGTGTTGGTAATCCAGGTGATCTTTTCCAATTCTGTGTTCTTGCAAGCCTGTAATTGTGGAAGATGCCAAGGTCACTACTGAGACAAGAAAGCCCAGTGCAGTCCAAAAAGAGAAGCTGTTTCAGATTAAGGTACTGCCTTCAGATGAAGATTCAGGATCAGGATGCTCTGTTCTGTAGGCTACAGTGATTTTATCTGGTTTTATGTAAATCAGGTGTACAGCATGTTTCCATTGTGTTCAGGAATTCCCTTCCCTGATGAGTTTAAACAAAAGAATTAGGGGCATGTAGGCTTGCTCAGTTGGTGAATTTCTCCAGTGGCTCTTCTGCTTGACTGCTGTATTCCCACCTGTCCAAACAGTGATGAGCATGGGGGACTCTGTTTGCTGTAAGCCTGTCCAAGTCTTGGAAGGCTGACAGGGGCTGGGTCCTGTTTAAGTTAGTTTTTCACAAAACAGCCTGTTTATCTTGGAAGGAAGAGAATAAACCATAAGAGAATAAGGAGAGAATAAACCTCAGCCATCATGATTTCCAGCTGAAAGCTTGAGGAAGAGTGCAGATAATAGCAATTTGAGACTGAACATCTGTGTTTCCCACATTTCCCATGGTGCTTATTTGCTAATCTTAATTCCATTAGTGACAGAACTCTACCATTTTCACAGAATTCTTAGGGTTAGAAAGGACTTCTGGAGATCATCTTGTTCAACCCCCTGCCAAGGCAGGGTCACTTAAAGCAGGTGACATAGGAACATGTCCAGATAATTTTGAATGTCTCCAGAGAGGGAGACTCCATCACCTCCCTGGGCAGCCTGTTCCAATGTTCTGCCAGTCTCAATGTAGGGAAGTTCTTGTTCATCCTGAGGTGGAACTTCTTGTGTTTTATGGCCACTGCTCCTCATCCTGTCACTGGGCACCACCAAAAAGAGTCTGGCAACAACCTCTTGACACCTGCCTTTGAGATACTTAAGTGTATTAATGAGATCCTCTCTCAGTTGTCTCTTCTCCAGAGTAAACAGGCACAGTTCCTGCGGTCTCTCCTCAAACGAGATGGTCCAGACCCATTGTCATCTTTGTGGCCTCTGCTGGATCCTCTGTGGTATCTCCTTGTCTTGCTTGAAATGTGGAGCCCAGAACTGGACGCAGCCCTGCAGGTGTGGCCTCACTAGGGCCAGGTAGGAGGGGGAGGATCAGCTCCTTTCACCTGCTGGCCACACTTTTCCCAATGCACCGCAGGACTGGCCCTCCTGGCTGCAAGGGCATGCTGCTGGCTCATGGTCAAGTTGTCATCCACCAGGAGTCCCAGATCTTTCCCTGCAGAATTGCTCTCTAGAAGGTCCTGTACTGGTACTTGGCGTTACTTTGTTGAACCTCATTAGGTTTCTCTACACCCAACTTTCCAGCCTATCAGAACTTTCCTGACTCCCAAGGTAATGGCAATGGTATAGGAAAGGTCTCTGAGTGGACCTGAGTTGGGGTAGCTTTTTGGCCACAGCTCTAAGCAGTCACCAGGGTAGCAACTGTATATGTGTGCATGTTTAACCAAAAGTATGATTGGACAGCTTATGCAATTAGCTGGAAAAGATCCCTTCATCATTCCAGTGAGGGCTGCTGGGTACAGCAGGAGCTTGAGTGATGTAGAGGGATCAGACAAAACATTTTCTGTATGGAGTGGTCAGTTTGGAGAAGGAACTGCAGTCTGTATCTGCAGTACTGTAGCTCTGGATGGTACCCTGTACCCAAGGCAATGAGATTCACCCTACAGCCATGCCTTGGAGAGGCAAGCTCTGCTGATGGACCAGTGCGGATAGTTCCACCCTGGAAGTGAAAACAGGCTTGCAGAAAATTAAGAAATCCATTGAGGATGTGCTTTGTGCCCTCCAGTGCTAAATTCTTTTGCTAAAAATGTTAGCGATTCCTCAAAGCTGTGAAGAAGCTTAAACAAGTAATTAAGTTTCCTTCGTCTGTCCCTTAAATTTAGGTTTCATTGTTCTCAGAGTCCTGTGTCTGATGACTAATATACTGCCTGCACAATGCACTGGCTGGTTTTTTACCAGATGGTTCTTGGGTCTGTAGCTGAATCCAGGGTGAATGCAGTTAGTTTTTCTCCTGCCTCAAATGAGAGATGCTGTCCCCCACACAATGCTCTAATTGAATCTTGGACATAAGACAATGATGAAGTGAAAATATTTTGACCAGATGACAATTAAAAAAGATATTCTTAGGGATTATTATTCATCATATTTAAGGAGCTGGCATAGGATGATAATAGAATGCTCCTCTGTATGGTTTTTTTATAATTTATAAATCATTTAGTGTTGAAACAAAGCTTAAATGCAGAAAAGTGCTGGAATTCAAATACATATATAGAATATATGTAGCCTATATAACGCTAGAAGATAGAAAATGTGCAGTGTGAACTGCCTGTTCCTATGTTCTCACTTTCCATTCCTGTTGTAATGACCTTCTTTTTCATTCCACCCTCAATCATCATGGTGGTGTCTGCTTGCATCCATGACATACCTTTTGGATGGAGACCCCTTGTGAGTAAAGATAACGTATCCCTCAGGAAGGTGCAGCATAAGTGGGGTGTGTATCTCCATGAGGACCATCTCAGCAGCACTGCAGAGCAGATTTGCTCTGAGGCCTGTTGGATCCAGCAGTCGTTCCAGCTGTTTCCCCCAATTCCCAATTTATTACACTGTGATTTTGGCTGCTGCTTGAGAGGGAGGAGCAGTGAATGGTGATTACTTTTTTTGGACCAGCCAGCTGAAAAGGAGAAGCCCATTCAGCATGGGTGAGGCTACTGACTGTGACATCTTTTAAGAAATGGGTGGTATTGGCATTTTTAAATTTTAGTGTTGGGAAAATTTTTCTTCTGCAGAAGAAACTTCAGTGGAATGTATACAGTGTATGTGTAACTGCTGTTTTTAAACACCTTTTGGGCTGAGAAGTGCTGTAGAAATATGAGATGCTTTAATGCTTTTTCCTTGCATAAGGAACATTGCTCTTCAATGCAGCTGTTTAGCTGTTGTGAACAGGTGTGCAATAAACACCCTTTCCCTTTTTGACCAAGTGGGGTGGTGATGGATACCCTCTCATTTAAACGTGTGGTTTTCTCTCCTACAAGAATTAAAAACTTTAAAAATAGCTTACATATCTAGAAAGAATATCTAGCCTTGTCCTGTTTCCTTCTTCCCCTCCCCCTTGCTACCAACTCAAATTACTGACAAGCTTTGGAAATTTCGGGGCAGGGGAACAGAGGTGCAGCTGGCCTGCATGTGTTGCGCCAGCTGTAATGCAAATGATACATGCTGAAAGAGGCTTTTCTCACTTTTTGTAATTCTTGGATATTGTTGTGCAATGGGGACATGCGACAATTTGTCTTAAATGTGTTTGCTGATATGTTCCGCAGAGTATAGTGTGGCCTTTGTTCCTTGCCGGCAAGAGACAATATCAAAATCCAATTGCCCGTTGGCAGCATATCTGATTGCAGCTGGGACTGTCCTTCTGCCTTCCCCATCCATCAGACCTGGGGTGATCCCATCACACTTGATACCAGTTAATTTAGACCTGGCCAGAGCACAGACTTTGGTAAATCCTCAGCTTTCTTGGCTTTTTGGACAATTTGTAATAACCCACAATTTTTTTGTTCTTTGTTTCTGAAAGTGGCATTGCCTATTGCTCTTCTGCCTGAGAAGGGCCAAAGGGGAAGTGCTTGGCTGTCCTGTTCCCCGGTTGTTTGGGGGTACCAGTGAACTTTTCTGCTGCTTATCTGAAGCAATAAAAGCACAGGCACTGGATGTTCAGTTGTGTAAAAACAAAAGCTGATGTTGATTTAATCCCATTACATTGCGTTGATCTCTCAACCACTGGACTCTTAGTAGGATTCCAGCTTTAATCCTGTAAGGATCAATCTGGCCCGTTGCTTTTCTGTCCTGATCCTAAATCCCCCTTTAATCTTGTTAATTATACCGGGCCTTTCTTGGTTTCATTTTTTTCCCTTGTGGACCAACAAAACCACATTAAATCTTCGTGTTGCTGTCTCTGACCTGGTGTTTTTACCCTTTGTTCATCCTGTTGAGGAACAAGGTTCTCCTGAAGGCTGGTTTCATCATTTGTAGCGGTGCATTTGGTGGTCTGGTGTCTGCTGCTTCAGACTCCTGTGGAGTCAGCTAGTTATGCTGTTGTGCTGAATCCCTCTTGGCTCTGACAGGATTTTTCTTTTTTTTTCATCCGTTGTTTGATAGTGTGCTGTTTGAAGGGGGGTGGGGAATCATGGAACATGACAGCCACTTTGAAATTGCTTTATGATTTAAAGAAAAAGGGTTCTGGAGCAGAATCCTTTAGTTGGAGGAGAAGACAATGTCAGGGAGTGTGGAACACTGCTCAGGTGATGAGCCACATGCTCTGAAAAGACTGGAACCTATGTCAGGGCCTGGGTAGTCCCATGGCCCACAGATACATTCTGAAGGTCATGGAGAAATTTGGCTGCTTAAATCAGCCTTTTTATGTTTATGTGTGTTTGGGTGGCTTGAGGAGACGAATAATGTGCATCCAGACGTGAGGCTCTTTATCTTCACATTGCACTGTTTGCAGGCCTCCAAACCCAGTGCTGCATTTTCTGTGTAATGCACAAGGCCAATTTCTCACTGTGACAATCTGCTACTGGCACTTGCAATAGAAACTAGCAATGCTTAATGTATTCATCTCTGGTATTTCCTATAGTGTAAAGAAGAAAACCAGCCCAAAATTGCACCTAGATTTGCTGTAACTCAATCAAGAGCTGACAGATCATTTCTGGAACATGTCTGTGCTGGGATCCTAACTGCTCTGCCAAATTTTATGCCTGTATCTTGCAGTGCTGCTCCTTTTCTCTCCCCTGTTCATGCAGCTCTGCGTCACCCAGCAGAGAGGCTTCTACTTTTCCAGCCTTTCTGCCAAATCCTGATTTCTTACCGCCTTGCTAGAGCGCCATAGGGCTGATATCTCTCCTTGTCAGGATGCAGGCTGTAGGTATGGATCTGCCTTAGAAGTAGCCAAAGTGATTCCCTTTTAAATCAGAGGGGAAACCAGGTTTGGATCACAGAGGAGGAGCTCTATGGATACGTTTATTCCAATTAAAGCAGCCCTTGTGCTTAGTTTTTAGAAAACGCTTAGAGCCATGACAAGGAAGTAGCAATTGCTTTTAAGGAAACGTGGGCATTTTCCCAGCAGTTTTAGGGTTAAGGAAATTGTAGAGGGGTGACATGGTGACAGTGTTCCCTATTTTTGTGTGTTGCCAGTAGCGAGAAGAGGGAAACTTTGATTTCTAATCCGCTTTGGAGGAGGCTCCATATCAGGGCTGCACAGAAACATCCAGTCAAGCAGCTCCTTTATCATAAAGGGGATTTTAATTAAAACTGTTCTCGCATCATGAGCGAAATGAGCGTCAGTGCCAGCCAGCCCTGTACTGGGCATTTATCTCCTTCAAACCACATTACCAGTAATTGCTGCATTAAATCAAAGTCGAGGGAGATTACAGGTCTGAATTGGGCAGGCGGCCGGTGCCAGCGTGGGGAGCTCCGTGCTGCTGAGCCGCTGATATGGGAACCCCCTCCGCCCCCCAGCTGGGGGTGAAGAGTCGGAGGGCTACTGGATCCCAAGAAGCCCTTCTCATTACAGGGCAGGAATTTTTGTCATAACCTAGGAGGAGTGGAAGGCTGTATGCTTGGAGCATTGTAAGCTGCTGGTGTTTTTTTATTAACTTTCTTTTAAAACAAACAAACCCAATAACAAAACAAACCCTGTGGCGTTGCCATCCCACCTCTGCCTGCTGTTTGGATCCACCACAGACGTTCCCTTTTGTTCATCTTCTACTGCTTATTCCAGTCCCAAAACGTAAGAATAAACCACCTCTTGTCTTGATACATCCCTTTTTCTCTACCCTCCTTGCCACAGCTTTGCTATGGAGCTGCTAACTTGCTTCCTCCCTCTCCCAACACGGGAGAGCTTCTCCCCTTCTTCACCTTTCCCTCCACTGAGGAATTGTATTTGCCTTGACCTTTGGTTCCTTTGCCAACTATGGCTCATTAGTTTGTCTAATTATTTTTCTAGGTTTTTAAGCATTCTGTTGTCTTTAGGTCTAGAGCAGCTGTTTCCCTTCGTTTTGTTGCTTTACTTTAACCTTGGTGACTCCGAAAAACATCTGATCATTGTAGCGTTGCACTTGCTTCCACTCTCCAAACCTCTGTCAGGGCAAGGCTGAGGATTGGCCATGCCCACATGAGGTCTCAGACATGTGGACTGGCTGAGGTAATTAGATCTATGTGTGGGTAATCACTGAATTATCAAAATGTGACAGCTGGACTTTAGGGCTGTTATTAGCTCTGTCCCATAATTGCAAAGAGGGTAAGCCAGGAAGACAATGTGAAGAAAGCATGGGTTTTTTTCCTTTTAAAAAGTGGCTGTCATTTTCTTTGTTTTTGTCTTGATGGCGGTTATGTATTTTCCTGTTCTATTGCAGACAATCTTAGGGCATTTGGGTGGCAGTGACGGTTTTTCTTCATTTTGCCCAGAGGTGTTGGCAATCTGCCATTCTGAAATTTGCTTCCTACAGTGTTTGCACATCTACATTCCTCTGCTGTGGAATAGGGTCTCATTCTCAGCGCTCTACTGAGAACCTGGTAATGTATGTGAAAGATGATGCTGCAGCTGGATCTGCCTGCTAAAACAGGTTGCACACTGTCGAACCGTGTTAGATTTTTAAGACTCACGCAAGTTTCTGAGAAGCCATCTAGTTCAGAGCAGTTGCAGGAGTGTGCCTGCTGTGCCCCTTCAGAGCTTGAAGTTGCAGCTTTTTCTTCATTACAATGTGAGTTTGAGATGCAGCTTAAGTATTGCCCTACTTTAACTCTGGCCTACGCATGAATCTCTAGCCTGAGATAAGTGATTCTTTTAAATTCATGCTAAGAGACCTGTAAAACCACAGAGGCTGAAGTTTGAGTGCTGCTGATATCCCAGTTGATAATGCTGAGGAGTTGCAGTTAATTTTTGCCTTAGTAGTCCTGTTACCACGAAGTGAGAGTAGTTCCACTGCAGAGTAACTGGAGAGTTGTGCAGAGAACATGAGCCAAGACTTTGGTGGAGATTTCTTGATAGTGAGAGAAAGCAAAGATAAATATTTTCATGGGAGCCAGGAAACCATCTTTATGGCATCGTGGTTTTGGAACAAAGAATGCAGATAGTGTGGCAGATTAGGGTGAATGAACATCAGTGAATTTTTTTAATAGAGGACACAGAGAGCTGATGAAAGAGCAGGGATCTTGATAGTACAGATGGTGGAACGAGGGACAGCCCTCAGTGGTTGTTGTCCGGGGATTTCAGCTGCTGTGGCTTGTTGTAGAACTTGCTGGGAGGTGAAGCAAGCCTCTGGGGAAGGACTTTGAACTGAGCCATATCAGCCTTTATTCTATTCTTCTGGCTCTTGGGGAGAAGTGTGGGTGGCAGCTTATGTGCTCACAGCAGACCTCTGTGCCCATGTCCTGGGACTGTGTGTGAGAATAAAAAGATTTCCAGAATTTTTCTCTCTCCTGCTTTCTCAGAAAGAGGTAGGTTTCAAAAATCCCAATTAAAAAAAAAAATCTAGGTATTTGCTGTCTCCTGCTATTTTTGTCTTAGTCTGAGGCAGAAAGTGGTGTGAAGACTACTTCTGGCCTCTGAGCTGGCATAGTCTTAACATACCTCTTTCTGTTCTCCACGACAGCCTTGTACTTCTCCACTGAAACCACTGGAGAAGGGACGCAGCAATAAGTAGCACCTCTGCCTCAAGACGAGTAGTCTCTGGGGTCTCTCCCTACATTAAAATATGACTTGCTGCTGTCACCATTCATTTAGCCTGTCTTGACTCTCCTCTTTCAGGGTAAACTGCATCATTTTTGCCAAACCTCAGCTTTGTGTGCTATTTCTGGATCTTTTCTGTGCACTCAGCAAATGCACCAAACTCTTAACTGCAGCACTTGTGGTATTTTGCTCTTGAATCTCTTTAGAGCTGCCTAGTTTGGGATTTTTAATTTTTTGTTTTGTTTTTATGGGAATGGGAAAAAACCAGGATTCATCATCTAAAGTTGAGCAGGTGGACAAGATTTTGAACTGAGGCCTGCAGAAATTAGTGGACAGATGTAATTCTATCACAAAATTGTATTTGCTGATTTATGCTGAAAGTGTCATATTTTGTATATTGCTGTGCTAGAACTGTTTCCAGATGACTTCCTGAGATTTATTTGGTGACCTGCTGTTGTGGCAGCTAAAGGTCCTGCCTGCATGATGTTCTCCAGTTCCTCAATTCCTGCCAGTAATGGAGTCTCAAACCCAGCTATCACACACAGACAGAGCTGCCTGTTTATTTCTCTCTTACTTTCATTCAATTAAGAGTTTTGTTTAATATTTTTGACGTGTTTTGGCTCTCGCTTACGTGGTTACAGGGTGAGGGCAGCTGCTCTGCTATTCTGGTTGCACCAAGTTGGGCCCGGAATGCTTTTGCTCCTGTGTCAGAGCAGCAGAATGCTGTCCCAGAAAACCTTTCCCCCAAATTCTGCTTCTGTTTGTGTAGCTGGGAAGCCATACCACTCTAAAGTAGGGATAAATTTAAGTTCATAGTAGCATAATTTATTGTGTGGCCACTCTCTTAACTTGGAACAAGTACCTTATTCTATTTTAGTTTGTCACGTGGAGGCGATTTGATAAGCTGGGAGGCGAGGTGGGGAGGAAAGTCTGTACCAAAACCGCCTCTGTTAGGAAGCAAGCGCTCAGCTAGATGAGTAAGACACAGCCACGTACTGAAATGCTCTTCAGTGGCCGATCGTGTTCTCCCTTCACCTCAGGCAAAGGCGGGGTAAAACGTGTTGGCTCAAACCCTTGCTGAAAGTGGTTTATCCCATGAGCCGTTTGCTGGGATAGCCTGGGAATGCATGTGGCATTTCCAGCAGCCTCACGTGGCCATTTGCTGATGGGTCTGAGGTAATGGCAGAACTGTACTTATACTACAGGGGAATCATCAATGTGGTCCAGCCCTAGATTGTGATTCATTCAATTAAAAATACTTGGTGAGAGTATGTCTGATACTACCATCTGGTGACTTTTAATAATATTTATTCTTAGGAAGGTGGTTCTTTAATTAAGGAATTAACCTTAATTTTTGTAGGCTTAGCATAGATCTGAAGAAATGCTCAGACTTAAGCTGCTCTATTTCTAGAAGAGTCAAATCTTTCTTTTTCGGATCCCCCCGTTGTCCCCTTAAGGATCAGCTAATTGAACTGCTGTTACTTGTTAAGTGAAAAACCAAGTGGGACTGTGAGAGACAGAACAGGCAAAGCTTTTCTCTGACTGAGGTTCTGAAACAGCCTCTGAAGTGAAGGAGAACTGCCTCCACTCTATTATTTTTGCTTCCTCTTTGTCCACTGCCCCCAAAGGAGTATAGAAAGGCAGTGTGGCTGTCATGTAGTGTCTAAACTACCAAGAGAAAACTCCTTGTCTTCTTTGATGTTGAAATTCTGCATCTGCACACCTTTTTGTTTCTCATGTGATGAGCAAAAAGCATTTTGATGGACGTGTAGCATTACCAAGATCAGTGCATATATAAGTGATCCCAAAAGAAAGCTGTGATGCAATCACCTTCATTACCAAGTGTCTTAGCCCAAAAGTATTCTTATTTGCTTCCTGAAGCAGTGCCAAGTATTTAGGGTTCTCCTTGAAAGTAGGCCCAGACCTAATACACAGATAATATTTTTCTGGAAAATGTGTATACTTTCTTTCCCCCCTTTTATATTATGCCTTTGGTAATAGCTAAGGCCATGGAGCCTGTCTGGTTTTAGAAGCTTTTTTTGGACTTGCTCTATGTTATACTCGGGTGTTTTGGAGTTGTCTCAAGATTGTATAATTAAAACCTGTTCTGTAATGCATATAAAACAATGGATTGGGGTAGAAAGAAAAGTTGAAGTTGTGTCTTCTATATGCGGCTGGTGTATCAAGACTACTGGCAGGTTTATTTTGCAACTTGATCACTAATATATTCTTGTGAGTTATTGTTCTGTTAAAGCTGCCTTGCTGGGAGCCAGCTCGTTAGCGTTGTGAATAAAACCTCAGTTCTGGGAACACAGTCTTTTGACAGGGGATTTTTCAAATTTCAGATGAGTGTTCATCCCTGCCTTGCATTTTTCATTTGTAATAATTTCAGAGGTAGACTTCAGGAAATCTAAGTTTTGCCTGAATAACTCAAGTCCTTGTCCAGCAACTGAAGTTGTGTGGGCAGGATCTGTAATTCTGACTTAAGGTAGACTCTGCCTACAAAAATCTTAACTTCAGGATCGAGAGTGTTTGTTGACAGCTGTGATGCTGTAGCTTGAGTATTCGAAGAGCTTGGTTTCTGGTTGAGGAAGATCCAGGCTTGTGATTTCATGAGTCCCCTTTGGTATATACATTTTCTGGAGTTTAGTAATGTTACCATTCTACTGGATGGCTGTAAGAAAGCTCAACAAAACAACAAAAAAAAGCCAATTGTCTAGCAGACAGAGGTCTTGCAATATGCTGCTTTTGCAGACTGACTTAATATTATTGTTCTGCCTCCTTTTTCCTTGTCCTTCCCTAAAGCAGAGTTTGTTGAAGCTTTGAAAATAAGCAGTAGTTAAGAAGTAATTACTTTTAATTCTGACTTGTTCTCCTCTTATGTTGTATATTTGTAATTGTTTTTTAAAACTGTGCTAGTTTTCCAGTCTAGACAAACCATTAATGTTTAACAGCTACATGTAGATGATGCAGTGAAGACCTAAGGGCAGTAACAGGATGCAGGTATCTGATGTCCACAGTTTAGAGTGTGCATGGTGCCTGCTGTTAGGCCACTTTCAATTGGTTTCAGGACTACAGAGCTTGGTTGGAGTGTTTAGAGTGGTAGTGGCACATGCATACAAACTCCATCACTCTTAAGTAAATTGTCTTGCAGAGGGAGAATGTGTTGCAGAAAAAGATTGAAAAGGGAGATCTCCAGCACTTGGAGGAAAAAAAGACATGACCAGGAGCTATTTCAGAGCTCTGATTTTATTAAATACTGTCTTTGGAATTTTTCTCTCTCTGTGATTTTTGGGGGTTTTTTGTGTTGGTTTTTTTGTTTTTTGTTATTGTTTTGGTTTTTTTTTTGTGGGGTTTTTTTTTTCTCAATTGTGAATTTTATCCATGAAAACTGGATGTGTAATGACTGAAATTCCACTGTCTGCTTGAGGTATTTCCTTGGCAGAAGCAGCAAGTATGATGAGGCAATCTTTGCTACATGTTTTTGCTGCTTTCTTTAGCTTTGGGTTCCTTGGACCTTTTGCCTGGGGGCTTTTAGTTTCCTTGGATTCAAAGCATATTTTTGGTAATTTCATTTGTGCTAATGTGTTTTTGGACTATTAATCCTAATGAACATGAGGAATCAGTAGCACTAACTAATCAGACAGGGTTCAGGCAAGTAATGGCTCCTATGGCTTTACCAACCCATTCAAATTCTTTCCTGTGATGTCCTTATTATGCTAATCCAAAACACTCTGGTTTGCTGCTACTCCACATCCCCCAGAACTGCTGGTTTCATTTTTGCTTTAATGCATCTAGTTCCTGATCTGCGACATTTGCCTGCTTAACATATTTCACTCGCAGAGAAGGCACTGGCTGAATGCTGAGTTATTCACTCACCTGCATAGCTGATCTACCACCAAATCTTCCTGCTCTTGAGATCAGGACAGCTATGTAAAACTGCCAGGTTCCTGAAACGTGAGAAAAATCCAGTTTCTGCAGTCACCCATGTGTTGTCATCTTTGCTTCGTCATGCCATTTTGGAATATTGAGCTTTCCTGTGCGTGCTCTGCTTACATTTGTGCCCTCCCCACTTGAATCTCTAATGATTCCAGGGTCAAAATAACAACTAGACCATAAGTAATTTTTCTAGTCATTGGTGATATTAATTCTGTGAAGAAAAGAAAATCATGCATCTCTTTGAAAAACATTATATCCATTCCAACCAAACAAGCAATAAATCCCTGAAAATGTAGCCCTAGAGAGAGGAATGGGGACTGGGACTTTACAGTATAAATTCTCACCCAGAGTGAGCAAAAGCCACCTCTGTTCTCAGGACATGGGACCTGCTTTGGTACACAATGAGAATCTCTTGCAGCTCTGTAGATGTAATCTTGGTGCTGTTTGTCTAACACTAGTATGAACTGGCTGAGCTGCTTGATCTATTTAGCTGCTATGGAAATCAGTACATACCCAGCCAGAAAATGCATCCTTGCTTGCTGGCATGTTTCCTACATTTACATCAGTCTTTAAAAAGCAGAGACATATTGTAAGCTGCTCATCAGATCCCTGATGACCCAGTTTAGCAGATGTAGTGATTGGCTAATTGTTAAAGATGCCATTTTTGGTGGGTGAGAGGAAGAGCATCAGCCAGGCTTCTAGTGATGAAGAGTTAGATTCAGCGGAGGTAAGAGCTCTTTAGTGGGAGTAACTAGATAAGGCTTGGATTAATTTGTCTGGAGAACAGAAAATTATGCAAAAGATTTATAAATGTAGTTCATAAAATGAAACTGTTGGTGTAATTCCTTATTAAAGATCAATGTGGGGTAATGACTATATATCATGGAAATATCTCAGATTCCATGCTGTATTGCTGTGTCCCCACAGTACCACAGTTTTTAGCAATTAAAAAAAAATGTATGTGGTAAAATGTCTGGAACTGCCATGGCTGCACTTCAAGCATTGTGAGACTATGGCTGTATTATGTTCTTATAGCTGTACTTGTAATTGTGACTTAGCATGCTTGCTATAAACAGTCCGAACAAAGCAGGCAAAGCAAAACCCAGGGCTGTGGTCTTGGCATTTCCCAAAAATGTTCCTCAGTCTGCAGACAGCAAGGAGAGCAGTGCATGTGAAGCAAAGTACTGAGTTTTGAGAACACAGGGAAAAACTTGTGTAACCTCCATGCCTTGCTTAGTACACAGAAAGGGGAAAATAAGGTAAATGCTGCTACATTGCCACGTAAAACAGTATCTCTGGAAAGGGTGATGGGTAGGTAGGAGCTGGAAAACCAAAACTAAATGTTGTGAAAAGAATAATAAAGTTCAGCAGTAACTAGATGGGTGATACTCTTCGTTGAGGGAGTTGGGAGCTGTGATTGATAAATGCACAAACATCAGGGTGGGTTTTTTTTCAGGCTGCTGGCATTAGAAATAACAAATAGGGGAAGCAAAGCTACTGGTGCAGAACATGAAACTGGATATTATAGGGATAATATCAATCTGCAAGAATAGTAACCATGGCTTTAACATGCATTCAAGGTTATGTGTGGTTCAGATAGGGTAGATGTAAAAGGTGATAGGCTGTATTGTATTCAGTAGACTGTAAAGAAGAAAGCAGAGTAATACTGATAATGCAGGATCTGTTTCTGGTCAAATTGCTGTGGGGAAAAATGGTAAAAGAGGTCCCAGGGGAAGTACTGTGAGTCTGCTGTAATCCCTCATAGGATTGGATTCGGATAGAAACTTGAGGCTCGGAAATGACACAATTCCCAGTACCATTAGAGAGATAAATATTAGTATGAAAAACTTTAATTTCTCAGATACAGTTTGGAGAACAAATGCTGCTAATAATCATCAGGTCAAAAGATTTTGTTACTGTAGCATCATCACCTGTTGTTGACACAGGGAGTGGATTAATGGTGCTAAAACTATTAGAGGAAAACAAGCTGTGTAGGAGCCTTCATCTCCCCAACTTTGGATGGGGTGATCATGGTATAAGCTTTGATACATGAAGCAATATATTTAATGAAATCAGTGCAGCCCTGAATGTAGAATGGTGTGGTTTTGGTTTGGTGGGCTTTTTTTGGTTGTTTGGTTGGGAATTTTTGTTTTGTTTGTTTTTAGAGGCACTTCGGATACAAATTAGTGATGGTATATATAAAGGGGGAAAATCCTCTGAGAAGACACTTCAGCCTAACCTTATAAAGGCTGTTAGATGAAAAAAGAAGAGAATTTACAAAAGATAATTTATCAGCAGAGATTGCTGTGCCTTTAAAGTGAGTAGGGATGAAATGAAAACTGGCAAAAATCAGGCTGAATTAAACCTTATAAATGTTGCTAAGGAAATGGGTGACAGTTTCTCAAAATACAATTAGAGAGAAGGGAAGAGGTAGAGCCACTCAGTGTTCAGGATTGGGTAGTTAATGAGGATGCTCTTGTGGTCACAGAATTGAATAAATTTTTGTTGTTTTAAATAGAGTTCATCTTGGGAGCAAGGGCAGGATTGGTAACAGGCTTGAACCTGCTGTAGAAGCAACCCCACTGGACATTTCAAAGATCCTAGCTAGTGCAAGTAGGCTGGGCTGGGAAACAGGGTTGCCTGGGGAAGGGGGGTGCCTATTCCTGAAAGTGAAAGAAGTAGTTCATGCAGTTGCAGGTCTGATACAAGTTTTAGTCCGTCAAACAGGAGTGCTGTCATATGTTTGGAGAGCAGGAAGTGGAATAGACCTATTGCTGGTGGGAAATGACCTGAGTAAATACAGACCTGTTGGCCCAACCTCAGGTGCATGCTGAAGGCTTGGATACAAATAAAAAATGTGATAAAAGGGAACACAAATCCCATCAAAACTGGGTTGTGCCTTACCAGCCTGTCTGTTTTTAAGATAACCAATTTTCTTACCTTGATAATGTGCATTTTACTTAATGGGATGACATCTTTTACTATAGACAGGTCCTACAGGATCTGATGTGGTGCTACAGAGGAGTGTACTGATGAGACTAGAGAAGATGCAGTTTAGTGCTGGCATTGTGAAACCGTGCTAATGTTATTCTGGGTGATGTCTTTAAAAATAAAGATGAGCACAGGCTAGATCAGGTGCAAGAACATGCTTCTAGATGTTGGGGAATAGCCAGCCTGTCATGTGACAAAAGACTGGAACAGCTGCTCGTTTGGATGGTTAGAGAGGGGATACATGAGGAAGGTTAATTGTACGGGAAAGAGAAAATACGGCTAAGCCATAGGACAGTACTGGCACAAGAACAAAGAAAAACCAGAAATTACTCAGGAATAGCATTAAGCTGGAGAACACAGATCCTGAATATTCTAGAGCAGCATTTTGGCTGGGGTAGTGTAGTTGTAAAACCCAGGTCTAAGATACAGTATGATAAATTTTATGAAAAGTTAAGATGATGTTGTGTGATTGCAGTTGATCTGATTCTGTGCGTCAAGAGATCTTTTCTGGTCTTCATATTTGTGTAAATTTAAAGTTATTCATATATGTAAGCATCTGCAGGAGCAAGGCTATGATTTTATAACAGTTACCTAACTTGTGTTACTGGAAATGCATGGGCATAGTAGATTGTGTGGTAATGTAGTTGGACTATTATCTCAAATCAGAATTATGGAGTGCAGCGCCATCTTATATTTGACTAATATTTGTTGCAAGTCAGTGTGCAGTAGTAAACCAGCCCTTGTGGCCAGTCTTGCAGAAAATTCAGTGGTTTGTTACTGGTTGGTAAAATCCTGCCATATCCATGTTGGCACATAACGAGTTTAAAACTAGCTTTTGTCATTTAATTGTCTGAGGGGCACAGGAAATGTGATGCTTTGTTAGCAAAGTATCACCTGAGTATCTTAATCCTGGTTAAGGCACAGTATTTAAGTCTGAATCAAAAACTTTAAAGTGTGGCAGTTTTACTGGATCTGCAGTTAAAACAGCCGAGGAGCTTAGGTGATGCTCCCCCTCCTTGTTTTGTTTTGCCCATTTGATGGGTATTTGTAGATAGGAAGATATCTGCGCTAGGATTTGGAAATGTTTTATTCCCCTGAGGCCTGGTTGGAAATGACAAGAATTGGATTGTGAAATAAATGTAAGGTTTTTAACTTAGTTAGGGATTTGGTTTTAAAACCTGAGGCAGTCATGTGAAGTAGCAAAAACAGGCTGTGGAAAAGACTTTGGGTTTGTATAAATTAATGCCTTTTCATAAAATGATTTTATTGGTGATACTAAATTGCTTGAGTGCATGGTAATGAGCTATGCAAAAGAATGAAGGGCAGGCACATTTTGAACATGTAGTTACAGAAAGGAGAAGGAATTAAAAAAGCATTGGCCGTTTAGAGGAAACCAGATTCTATCTGTGCCCCCAGGCAGGGCATGCAGGGAGTGCTGAGAGGTAGCCAAAAAGCCCTCTGGTGAGGAGGTGGGGGCATAGTGGTATGCTCCAGAAAGCTGTTTTGGGTTTGGGGCAAAATAAATCGGCCAAAGGCAGAATGAGATGGAAGTTCATTGTGGGAGCCTCATCTTTTTTCCCCAGTGAAGAGATCTAGAAGCATAGCTGCTTTCCCATTTATGGACAATTAATTTATCTGTCTGTGCAAATCTTCACAAAGACACAATGGCTGTAGAAACTTTTAATTATTTATTTATTTCAGATGTAGAAAATGTCATGCTTTATACTCCCCAAATTGGTCATGCTCCTTTTGTAAGGAAGGAGCGGCCCTAGGAAAGATGATGAGAGTGGGTGACAGCTGCTATAACCACTCACCCAGCTCATAGCTGTCCTTTTCCGAGGCGTCTCAGAAAGAAAGGGCAGTCGGAGCAGAGGAGGAGCCAAGAGCTGTCCTGCTGGTCTGAGTGGGTCGAAGGGCTGTGGATTAGGCACCCCTTACCTGAATTACAAAGGTTTGCACATGCAAATTGTGCTAGATAATGATCCACATATTTAACCTCTTGAAGAAAAGTAAATCTCAAGTTTAACTCTTTCTGAGGGGGAGGAAATTACGAGTAAGGATAGAAAGGCAGCTGCCCCAGAGCCAGGGCTGAGGGAGCTGTTGAGTGGTGCACAGCAGCACTACAGAAAAGTTAAAGATTAGAAATGCAAAAAAACCCTGACTTTATGCATTTTAAATGGTGTGTGTGGGGGAAATTTGGCTAGCCCTTCTTGGGTTTGATCACTGTAGCATGTTTATTTTTGAAACCTTGGAGGGAGGGGTTTCATCCCTGCTATCCTTTGGAGGAAGGTGGGAATCTTGTGGGCTTGGGCTGTTAACTCTTTGAGAACCCAGGTTTGGGCCGGTGTCAACCTGGTGTGGTTTTTTGTAGTGATGGGTGAAACCTTTTGCAATTTGTTCTGGGAGGTCAGGCCCCCTTGGTGCACCCCCTGGCCATGGTGTATCTTTTAGGAATCAGCAGCGGGCTCTCGGATGTCTGGTACCACGGCCAGCATGCGGGGCTGCTGGGGTGAGCCTGCTGGCCAAGCAACTCCCCATCTGTCCCCGTCGGTCAGGGAGCAGATTCCTCCCTGGGAATGAGGAGGATGGGCTTCCTAAAATGGGCACAACAACTGTCCCTGCCCAGCCTTGCCCCCTTCTCCCCGCTGCTCACCGTCCCCTGTGACAGAGTTAATCCCCCTCACCGCCCCCGGTTTGACTGGAACAGCTGAGGGGGACAGCCCACCGGCCCAAGGCTGGGGCAGTGGGGGCCATTCCAGGGCCCAGCTCCCCCCACCAGCCCTGGTTCCGGCAGCTGTCCCTGCTTGCCTCAACTGGGGAGGGAGGGAGAAGTGTTAAACGATACGGGCACACACTCCCTTATGAAAGAGATCCCTTCAGTTTGAGGTATCAGTGTGGCTTCTCCCCTCTCCCTCCCTCCTTCCCTGACACCAAAGGGTTTTACTATGCTAATCCCAGCACCTGTCCCTGCAGAGGACAGCAAGAAGGGTATGGTGGTGGGGGAGGAACAGTCCCATATGTTTTTCCCTGTCCTGGATTGGGAGTGTTCCCTCTGACGCACCTAGAGCCCAGAACATATGCTCTTTTCAGATCCTAAATGCTGTTTGCTTCCTCTCATCCCTGGCAGCAGTGGCTGCAAAGATCCTGTGTCCCCCTCTTCCTGGCAGTTGCTCTGTTTGCTGCCCGGGAATCGCAGGACACTCCTCAGTCAAGGCTTGCAGGGCCCTTTTCAGTAGAGGATTTCTAATTTTAGGAGCCTCTGCCGCCTATGGTTGAGCGCTGCCTTGCTGGATCCCAGAAGAGAGGGGCTGAGCTGTGCCGAGCCAGGCAGCTCCTTTTTATTTTCAGCTGAGCTAGTGTCAACCTGAGTGGCCCCAGAGGCCTGAGCCAAGCACTGCGCAGGGCTGCCAGAGTCCTTCCCACAAGGCTGAAAGACGGAGATTCGGATTTGAAGCTTCCAGTCCTGTGTCCATTTGGCCTTTAGCTGGAGGATCTTTGGCTATGTATGGTGTGTATTGTATGGATTACCAATACCCAGTCGTCCAGGTAAGCAAAAGGACAGTGGTGACTTTAAAGAGTTTTGGTCTTTGCTCTGTATGTTATTTGGACAAAAGTGGAGCTTACATGCTGGTTTTGTAGAAGGACACTGCTTCCAGGCTGGGTTTCTTGTGTCCCAGGCCTCTGCCCAGAGACTCTGCAGAGGGCTTTGAAGCTCCTGCCCCCAAGCAGTACCATTTGATACTTTTTAACTCCCAAGATTCACCTTGTTTGAGACTTGTGTATTTTGGTTTGCATTTTTGGCCTTTTTCTCTTGTTTGTCTGTTTTTAGGGGGGCTTGAACTGACAGCAGTGCTGTGCTCTGCAAACTGGTGTGTTGCTGCGCGTCTTACTGCGTTTTCGGGGCACATGTGACTTGTACGTGTGACTGCAGTCTGTCCCACAGGGATGCTGAGCCACCCAGAGCAGCTCCTCACCTCTTCTCCTCCCCCTTTCCTCTGAAACCACACACAAAACCTCCAACAAAATCTCATTTGTCACCTTTTTGGTTTTGGAGCTCCAGAGAGGGATGTGTAGGGCGAAAGGAGCGGGTGGGTTTGCGAGCAGCGCTCAGGGCTGGGCGAAGGCTGTATTGCAGCCTCTGCTGGGGGAGGGGGCTATATTTGGAGCACACGTGAAATTTGCTGGCCCAGTGTGTGGAGTCTTGGAGAAGACAGAGGCTGTGTGGGTCAGGCTCAAATACTTTTGGAGCCAAGTGAAAGATGATGTTCTCTGGGCAGTCCTTGGCTATTCAGTGTCAGCACTCCATGTCCTTACAGGCACCAAGTTTATCCAGAAAATGTGAAGTGTAGACTAGTGGTTCAAGATTATCTACAGTGAGATATATCAGATAGCCACTAAACAGTATTTTGTTAGGCTACCTTGTATCGGGGATTTTATTACTCACATGAATAGAATCCACCAGCAGAAGTGTGTCTTTTGGTTGTTAAGATTTGTTCCTGATAAATTGGTTCTTTGCACTTGAAACTCTTTTTTTTCCTTCCCTCTGGCCTTGGTCCAGCTGGCAGGTTTGCTTCATCTAGACTTGAGCCAGCACAGAAATGCAGGTAATGGGATGTTAAAATCGAAGGCTGTGCTTGCTTTCCACCCTTAGTGGCAAAGGGTGGAAAATAGCACAGAAAAAAAAAAAGGGAAATCAAATCATGAAACTTCCTGAAAGCAGAGTATTTGTGGCCTCCTCTTCCTACTTTCTATGAGTGTTAAACTAACCCAAGCATGTAATAGTGTACATGCAGACTACTTAGTCAAATTCAGAGTTAGTTCTTCATCTGTGCTATCATCAGTGTGATTTCAGTGGCCTTGTCCTGCGGCCTGCTGTGTAAACATCCTTCTCCAGCTTCTTTTCCAGTAGGATTTGAACGATAGGAGCTAACCAGAAACCATCATGTACATCTGTGTGAACACAGAAGAGAATATAAAAGTGTCACAGACGTGCTTAGGTAGGAGCAATGAGTTTTGACTGGCATGATGAGGATGATCAGCTGTGCCCTGGCACTGCAGAGGCAGACTAGTTAAATTTGCCCATAGTTATTTCAAAATGCTACTTCTACAGCACAGTAATGAAGTTTTGATGTATATGTGCCCATGATGCATGAGAAACCATAAGAACTCATAAGTATTGGCATCTAGAGCTGTTCTGAATACATTGCTTTTTGAATAAATGCAGTAAGTAGGAAGGGGTGATCTCGTGGCTCTGAGCTATGTATTTTTCAGGCTTCCAGCCTTCAGCTCTGCTTGTGCTTCTCTGTTCTTTTCAACGGCAAGATCTGCAGTTTGGGTTTTGGTTTTGCTTAGTAGAGGGTGGCAAACTGTGTTCGTATATTCAAGAGAGGTTCCATGATTCTCACGTAGGAGAAGGTAAGGGGAGGTCCACCAAACTTATTTTGCATGGCCATGAGACAACATCTGAACCCCCATCCCTCAGTGATGAAAGATGAGTTGCACGATTCACCAATTAATTTTGCAGGCCTTGTTCATTATCTGGTGTTGCTCCTGGGCTCCAGTAAGAACCCTGGACAACAAAGATCTCAAGTGCTGCCACATCTGGTCATGTTTTGAATGGTATTTTTTAACATTTTGAAACTCTGTATCAGATGTTCATTTCAGCTGGTTTTGCGGCAATGCGAGGTCTTGCAGACCTGTGTTTCTTGTTGCCTGAGCACATCCACTGAAAAGTGGGTCTTTTCGCTTGCTCAGCAGGAGCAAAGGTGGATGTATTCCAGGCATGGGGGAGGAGATGCTTTCTGGCCTACAATGGAGATGAAAGAGGGAGACCAGCAGTAGATCACACTGAAGGGAATTCCCGCTCTGCTGGCACATGAGCAAAGCAGATATACCAACTGGTGGTGGAAGGCAGTGCAAGGGAAGGTACAGTGCATGGGTGGGAACCTCCTTTTCCTTAGAAGACTCTTTCTGGTGGCAAGTGTTCCTAGAGGTTCTTCAGGTGAAGGCCAAAATGGAGTGGAAATGGTGCTGTTCTGGTTAACACTGGTGGGATGATGTCCTGAGGGTCTGAGCTACAGCCCGAGATCTGGGACAAGAACATGCAACCTCATGACACAGACGAGACTGAGTGAACACAGCAGTTAAAGTACTTAAGTGGAGAGAATAAGGAGATTACCCTGAGTGATTTGCAGAGGTCTGATGAATGAAATGCACAATGCTGAAACCTGGTGCTTTGTCATGTCAAAGGTTTAAGGAGGTCACTGTGTTTTTTGCTGCTTTGAAATGGAGTTTACACTTGACCTAGAACTGTGCTCCAGAATCTCTGGTTTGTAATAGAGGAGGAAAGAACAAATCCACTGCTTTCCCTGGTTTTGTAACATTGCATGTAAACATGTAGTATTGTAAGTTGCAAGTTACCAGGGAGGATGAGATAAGGCAGAAAAACGTGGACTCTGACTCAGAGGCCTGTGGGCTGCAGCCATGGAGGCTGGCTCCCTTCCAGAGGATCCCACACCATGGTTTGGTCGTGTTGGGCGGCTGGCCCATGGCTCTCTGCCTCCATGAGCTGATGGCGTGTAAGGGCTCCTGGTGTCTTGGTCTCCTGCTTTTTCACGACAGAGGAGGGGACTGGGACACGTGCTCCTGCTGGCCGCCTGCTGAATGAGGAGAGAAAGGGCAAGGGAAGGAAAGGAAGAAGGGAGGGAGCCAGAGGTCAGTTTGCAGCAAGTGAAATTGGGAAATTAAAAAGTACTGTGGGGCCAGCATGGGCTGCCTGGAGATCAGTGTCATAGCAGAAGTCCATGAAGCAAAACCACTAGGCTTTTCTTTTTTTTTCATGTGTAAATTATAACTGGGCATATTCACGCAAGGAAGAACACATGGGGATGCAAGGTGTTACTGTGCTGTAATTTGGCTTCTCTGCTGCTAAAGCCTGGGGAGTCTCTTGAGTACCAGGTGTCAAGAAGAGATACATCAGAGGGACAACTTGCCTGAGCTGTTTTTCTCTCTGCATCATGAGCAGTGGAGCATCAGTACAGTCTTCTTGTCTGACTGTAGGATTGGGAGACCTGCACGCAGCCTTGTCCGTGGGTTTCCATGGGTGCAATGTTGGGAAAAATCAATCAAGAGCATCTCAGATCCCGTCTGGCAAATGGGGTAGCAGCATATCGCTCTGTTTTACGGGGTCGCTGGGAGAGCAGATGCTGTCAGCCGTGGCGTGCTCAGGTGCTCAAGGCCAGATGCTTGCTGAAGATAAATGGGAAGGAAAAAAGCAAGCTGGGAAGGAGTCCAGCAGTCTCCAGGTTTTATGATGATAGAAATGCAGATCCTGGCACGGATACTGCTTCCGGTTCATCCAACACACCGTGTAACCCACGCGTTCTCCCTTTTGTGGCAGGAGGGAGGTCTGTGCAAAACTGACAGCTATCTTTCCAGCATCCTCCAGCCGGGAGATGCTCTCTCCTGCCTGGTGAGGCCTGGGCGCTGGGAATGGTAGGTGCGGAGGAGCTCGGGCCGGCCGTGGGGTTCTGCCGGCCGGGACCGGCTCTGCGCCGGGCCACCTTCGCTTTTGTTTCCAGCTCGCGTTTGCGCGTCCGCCGAGCCCCCTGGTTCCCGGGGAGCGGNGGGAGAGAAGAAAGAGAGGAAAAAGGGCTCGGGGAGCACCGCGCCGGCGAGGCAGCGCAGCGCAGGCACCCGCCGCCGCCGCCCGCCTCCACGGGGCTGCTGCTTTTTTTATTTTATTCTTTTCTCTTTTTTTTTATTTTCCCTCTCCCCTGCGGCCGGCCTCCCCCATTTTGGTTTATGGAGAAAAAGAAAATGGTAACTCAGGTAAGGGTGGCGGGCGGGCCGGGCTCCGGCGGCTGCCCGCCCGGCTTTGTCTGGGCGGGGAGCGGAGCGGGGCGGGAGGGAGCCCCGCCGCGCCGAGCACCCGCGCTGGGAGCTTTGGGGAAGGGGTTCCTGCGCTCCCCCTGCCCGGAGCAACCTCGTAGTGCCCTCTAGAGAGAAGCGGTGCGCGAGGGGCACGGGTGCCCCTGCTCCGAGTTAGGCTAAACCCGCCTTTGAACGGCCGATCCCGAAGGTGAACGTCTTCCCCGCCGCTTCTCCATCCGGCTGCCGGTCACCGCGGGGGCCGGGAAGCCCTTGTAGGCAGCTGTAGGCATGGGGCTGCCCGTGTCTCCCCGGGGGAAAGCGGCTGACATTTCCTGAGGAGCGCGCCCAGCTGCCACGGCCATCGCGCATCCACCGCAAGGGGTTTTCGTCGGACAGTGCTCGCCTTTTAAGGTTGCTGTATGCTTTTGGATTTTCAAATTTTTTTTTTTTTTTTTTTTTTTTTTTTTTCTTGGCATGGCATATGCAAGTCGCCACCGGAGGGAGCGGGCAAAGGGAGGAGTAGGAGAGCGGCATCGTGGAGCCGGAATCCTTTGGAGTTAGGCATTATATAATGTCCCCGCAGTGCCTTGCAGAGCTGGAAACCTTTGGGGGATATTCCCAAAGGGTGTGGAGGGAAGGGCTCTCAGAAGGAACTTTGCTTCAAATCTGGGTTTCACAAATGCCTTTTTTTTCTGTGGAGCTTTGCAGGTCTGTAGAGTAGATGCATACTGCCTTCGTGGCTTTCCTTAGCTCTGGCTGAACCCCCCTTCACTAGCTGCTGCCGAGATCCTGTATGTCCCCCTGCAAGGGGCTGCTTTTTCGCTGGTGCCTAACTCTGAATTAATCTGCTGCAGGAAGTGACACCCACTTTGACCCCTTCTCTCTCTCATCTTGCAATTGATTGTCAGTGGCTGAAAAATAGGTCTCTGTCCACTCTGAAGGTATCTTCCCAGGCTCCCAAGCCCCACCTTCTGCTTCTGCTATTTAGTCCCTTCCATTACAGATTCCTTTTTATCTGGACCAAGGCTTTCTGTTTTCAGATGGAAGAGCTCTGCAGAAATCTCTCGGGGCTTTCTGTACCTATATTTAGTTTAGCCAAGTGATGCTGGAAAGCTGTGTCTCTGCACTCAGGGTCCATTTGTGTTTTGCTGCGTGCTCAGAGTGTGCCTGGTCAGATGGAGGTGTGTGACCCTAAGGTGCAGATTGATGTGTGCACATTTTGGAGAGTCGTTCTGCACAGCCTTGCATTGCAATGTGCTCTTGGGCACAGCCGTCACACTCGCAGCCCGTGTCTATGTGCCACAGAAAGGTGCCTGGGTCACCCGAACCAAGTGTGTGTAGTTTGTGCGTGCCTGGGGCCAAGCACCCTGGAACACGACCCTGTTGGCTTGGGGATGTGCAGAGCTGGGAAGGATGGGATTCTGCTGGAGCGCTGGCTGAAACAGGGGAGGGTATAAACTCGTTTAAAGGTGTGGGATATCCTAATAGACTCCAGGGAAATCTGTCTTCCACAGAAACTGTTAATTTACTGACATGGGGAAGGAGGTATCAAGACTGTGCATTATTAGTATTGTTTGACCTTGAATTACGATTGTCTTAAGAGTATGTACGATTTAGTATAGGTTTTCAGGATTTGCATTGTGTATTTACATGCTGAGAGGCTGGAGAAGATGCATATTAAAAAAACAGTGGAAGAGGAGAGCTCGGACTGTCAGTTGGGGATCCAGATGAATGATGGGTAGCCCTTGTACGCAGAGTTGAGGAAGACAGCACAGGTGAGTTCAGCTCCAGGACAGTGCTGTCTTCTCTCAGGGGGAGCATTTGGCTGCTAGGCTGGTCCTTAGCAGTACTTCACTGCAGGTTTGGCCAGCTGTGAGGCTGAAGGAGCATGGCACATTCAAGACAATATCCCCAGCCACGTTATTCTTACTCTGCAGTGTTGTTTGAAGCAGTGGAGCGGCATTACTTAAACCTGGGAACTTATTTCCTTGGGGCTCTGTCTCATTTATGAGAAGTAAATATTGTTGGTATGTTAAGCTGGTAATTGCAGCTGAGTGAATTCAGCATTGCTACAGTCTTGCTCCGTTTGGTTCAGTCTCCAGAAAGCATTGCATACCTGGTCTGAGTTCTCTTGTATGGTAGGGAGCAAGCTTGCCCGTCTTCCTTGGAGATTTGGGAGATGAGCTTCTGTGTAGGCATGACAAGCTGATAGAACAGAATAAACGCTAGTGTGTGGAGTGACAAGACTGGAAAAAGCAATGGAAAGAAGTGGGAGATGCTAGAAGGTAGAAACATGCTTGAAAAAGAGGAAACAAAAATTGCTAATGCGAGTAAGAGCTCAGATTCATTAACAGAAAGTACCTTAGCCTTATCCCCCTTAATCCTAAATCAGTGAAAATGAGTGTTAAACGAGGCCCAGTACATTGTGTGCTAATTGCAGATAAAAGAGAGTCTTCTGTGGATGGGAATTATATGCTAAAAGGCTTTTTCTCTGTGTGGTGCATGGTGAGGTTGCTGGCTTGCGTGGAGCACAAAGCCCTCCCTTTCTTGGACAGCCCAGTGCCTTGCTGGCGTTTTCCTCCAAATCTGTTTCCCATCAGGGCTGGGAGAGGGGGAAGGTGTCGAGCATCTCAGGGAGTGGGGAGGGAGCTGCCGCCTCCTTAAGGGGTCCCCCCAGCCCATGTGGCAGCCGGCAGTGGCGAGTGTGCGTGAGTGTGTGTGTGTGTATATGTGTGTGTGTGCCTGTTTCACCTCTGCTAATGAATCCCCCTGCCATTGTCTGCTCCCCTCCCTGCTCTCGGCAATGGAACCTTTCACCTGGGCTGCTGCCCGCTGGCGGGCCTTCTTTCAAGATAGGAGGAGGAGGAAGGGTTGCTTGTGGTAATTAAAGCCAGACCTTGGAGAACTGCTATTTTCTGACTGCAGCACCCCGTTTTCCTTCTTTCTCTGTCTTGAGTTCCCAGCTTTTGATGTGGGTGTAAGCAGGAACATCTGAAGGTCCGCTTTTATGCAGCTGTAGGATCACCAGTCTCCATTTTATGGCACCATTTGAAGCATCTTTGCTGCCCTGCCTGCCAGCATGCCCCCTCTTGTCCCCCTCAGCACCCCTTGGAGGCTCCAGCCAGGGCCGTTTATCTTGGCACGTGTTTGACTTGCTACACTCTGCCCAGGGCTCAGGGAGGTGATGGCGTTTGTGGCTTTGAGACTAATTTATGTCCTTGTTAAAATGAACCAGCAAGCAGCCTCATTTTTTCCAGAGGTTTTCTTCCCTTTCCCTTCCCCCTTCTGTAACCCTTTCCCTCCCAGACCCTGTGTGTAGCTGTGAGACAACTTGTGCAGCCAAAAGTTGCTTGCTCAGTCTGTGATTTGTTTTTTTAAATTAAAAATCCCCAACAATTGCAGTGCTCCTTAAATGGACATCTTATTTAAATCAGAGCAGCGGCTGACTCATTAAAGGCCTCTCTGTCTCCTTTTCATTCCTCTGCCTCATTCCCTTTCCCTGTCTTTCTCTACCTCCTGTTACAGTAATGGTGTGATAAAACAGATCTTTGTGTGTTCCATGTTGGGATCATGCAGAGGGTGTGTAGTTGAAGGGGGGAGACAGGAGATGGGGAACCCTGTCACGACAGCCACCTTGTGCTAGCTAAAAATGTACAATGCATCCCATTATAGGAGACCGTCCTCCTTTGTTTGAACTGTCTGCAAGGGAGACTGAGTCCCAGAACAGCCTCCCCTCTCCCATCCCCTTATGTCTGCTTTGGGTTCTGTTCCCCTCCAGGCAAGCTGGATGCTGCAGGATTCCCCTGCTTCCTTAAAAGAAAGAATTAAGAAAGAAAAGCTTTTTCTGTGTGTGGTGGAAGGCCCCCTTTTTTCCTCTTGGGCTTCTCTTAGGAGCTACCGTTATTCCCCTGTCTATTTTCCCTTCTTTGAGGATTGCATGTCCCTTTCCTTTCAGGCCAGTTGTCCTTTATGTTTGCTCCTTGCTTTGCTGTTACTCTTGCAAACTTGCATGAGCTGTCTGAAGGGGATTGCTCTCTTCTCTATCCGTGGACTTGAGCTCTTCCCCTTTCTTCGCTGTTCAAGAAATGGTGCTTGTTTTTATGGTATCTGACTCAGTGCCTCTACCTATCCCCTAATTTTTCATTCCCTTCTACTGTATGTCATAGGACTTCTCTTTAGTGCTGCAGATACCGTGTCAGCATCAGAGGTTTGTGTGAGAGACATCCCGTCCAGTCACTTTTCCAGGAGAATCTCCCCTGGGAATGCAAAGATTAATCTGCATCTCACTTTCCCTGATATTAGGACATAGTTGCTTGAGGTGGGGCTATAACAGCAGTCTGTAACTGCTGTTATACTTAGAGATTTAACTGCTGGTTGAGAAGAGCTTACTCTTAAGGGCTTAAAAATCAGTGGGGCTGGTCCAAACCTGGTGAGGGTTTTTTAGCCTTTTTTTCTTTGCCCACTGTGCTGAGCATTTTCAGACGCATTGGAGTAGAAGTGAACCACTGTAGGTGCTTGCAGAACTGCCTTGGGATGGCAGAAGCTGTATTCGATGTTGCCTAGGCAGGATGGAGAAAAGCAACTTGATACAGCACTGCCATTTCCTTGAGTCCCTGTCCTAGAAATAGCCTCGCTGCTCCCTAGTGCATTTCTTCTGCAGGTGGCGGGGTGGTTATCCCCGGGAATTGAGAAATGAGGATGACTAAGTTTGCTGTGATATTTGATTGCCAAGGCTGTGTAAATTTAACATACTGTTTAATTGTATTTTAAGAATTATTAATTTATGAAGTATCTGGATCAGTGAAGAGGTTGTAGTGAGCTACCAAAAATTACAAAAGTTCAAGGTTGCAAAGGAAGGAGGCCCTTAAAATCAGCAACATCTTCCCCTCCAGGTTATTAATTCATGATGGCTCCATTGCATTTAATTAGTATTGACCAAGCTTTTACTATAAAATTCTAATGCCAGTGCAAAAGGGGTCTGCAATGAGTGCCTCTGTGTGTAATGTGTTTTAGACATGGATTCTGGCCTTACTAACTGCTTTGGGTAAAATGCTCCATGTTCCTGTTTTAGATCCATTTCCAGCAAATGGTGTGTGCAGTTGGCTGCCCCTTTGCAATGCGTTCCTTAACGTGCTTACCTCCCAGCTGCAGAGTCACAGGCTTCACTAACAGGCGTCCCTTGGACCTCTGAGTGCCAGGCAGGAGATGGTTAATTTTCATCTGTGTGCTCTCAAATACTATTTAAAAGGATGTAGTCTGTATTCTATCAGGTATGTTCCCTGGAATCAGAGTAAAGAAATGTTAATATTCCTACCAAAGTTATTTTGATGTCCTCCTGTAGAGTCACTTATGATCTTGTGCTGTGCAGGATGGATTTTTGGTGGTCTATTGGAGGCTGTGCTATGACCAGTGAGGGTTGGAGATGTGTAGGCTGGTTTTGTAGGGTTCACAGAAGCTAGAACAATTAATACTTAACTGAAAGCTTTTGGAAAAAATAGAGGGTGTTTTTCCTGTATAAAAGAAAATGGGACAAATGTTGTTCAACAGTGTCCTTTGCTTAATACCTGATCTCCTGCAAAACTGTTCATTAAGCAATATTATTCTTAAACTTAATTGGGAGTGATCAAGATGGTAATGGGGAAGCATTTCAATTCCAGGGCTTTTCCATATTTTAAGTTGGGAAAGAAACCTTCATTTGTTCTCTTTATTTCTGTGTCTATTTATGATACTCTTTAATCGCATGTTTGTACGCTATTTTTTTCCACAAGAAAGGAAAGAAAAAAACAGACAACCCTCTAACTGTCCCCATCAGCTTCAGTATATGTGGCACCATGATGACCTCTGCAAGTTATCAGTGGCAGAGTTGGCCATCCCACATACATCCCACAGACCTCTGCCACTTTGCCTGAATATGTAATTAGCTATCATTTTCTGTGCAGGCCAGCTTGATCAGTGTTTGCCAGTTGGTTTTGTATATTTGCTGACAGCAGAGGAATGGTGACATTTCACAATACTAGGCTCTGGTTTAGGCTTTGGGCGAGTACACTACTGTACACATTTTCCCCTCCCTTCCATCCCTGTGTGACATCTCCTGTTTCACCTCTGCCCTCCATCATTGGAGGATGGATGGATGCTTCTTCCTCTCGCTCTCTCCCTATGATCCTTGGTCAGTAGCTTGTCCCATACAAGTCCATATCCATGTTCTCCCTGTCTCCATTCCTCTCCAGTTACGTGCCCTCCTATTTTGGCAGACTACTACTTTACTTTGATCACTTTGGTTCCTTCTCAGCTGATATTTAGACCTGCTTATTCTTTGCTTCTTTTCCTCCTCCTCCTCCTCCTGCCTGTGCTCACTACAGTCTCCTTGTCATAGGCTTTTTTAACTCTCCACCCACTCCCTTCATTCCTCATTTAGTTTGCCTTTTCTGCTCCTATTGCAGTCAAACTTGTCTGTTCTACCCCTTTGCTCCCTGTTGCTGCCTGTGCTGATAGTGCTTAGACTTCTTGTCTCAATTTAATTTTCTCCTGCCGTACTTACAGGTCTGTTTCTTGGGTTTTTGGATTTGAGGTGGGTAACTGCTACTTGATATTACATCATCCCTACAAAGGAGATGGTGCAAAGTACTGGAGATGGATCACTTCCCTGCTCTCAGTGATCTCCAGACCTGGATCTGACACAGCCAATGAAGGTGTGGATGATCTCCAAATGAGAGCATGAAATCACAGAAAATGGGGTGCAAGCAGCACTGCCAAGGCACCCTTAAGAGCATCTCTGTTTCCTGTTAGAATAAACAATATCTAAACTGTTGCTGATGGTGACTAACCTGCCTTAAAAGCATTTGCAATGCTACTGACTGACTTGCTAAGTCTTTCCTAGTATCTAATAAAGCTTGTTGCTACCATTTCTTCTTTCTATGAAGAATATAAAGAATGGATTGGTTCTTTCCTTTTTAGCAGGTTTTGTATACTGTTACTTTTTTATCTTTTAGCCTTTTTTGGCCATGGCATATAGCTTTACTAGGAGATTTAGCTGATTAAATGTATGATGGGTGCTGTAATTTTCCATAGTTTTGTTATAATGTTGGTCAGATTTTGGTGGCTTTTTAGTATGATTGCTAAATATAGATTCCTGAAATGCAAATTTTTCTGTTAAATAAGAAATTCTCTTAGACTTTTCAAAGTGTGTGTGGTGGTTTCCACCTCCGTTAATCATAAGCAAGACAAAATACGCTCCCTACTTTTTTCTTGGGTTGGATTGCTGTGGCTTAAGTAACAAAAGAAGTCACCAACTCCAAAATCAATTACAGATAGCATGAAAAAATAAATCAGTTGGCATGGTTTCTTGGAATTTTTAACAACTGAAAACTGGGTTCTACAACAGAAGTATCAGCCAGCCGGGCTCTACTAGCCCTGCCTGTAATATGGAGACTTTTACCCTGAGTAGCCTCTAAATACCTAACAGGAATTGCACTCCAAGTAGTCTGTAATCTGAGGGTGCATGGATACACCAAAAATGTCCAAGTAATTGCAAGGGTAATCTTTCTAGCTTCTGAAGTCTGCCCTCAGGCTGGGAGTCTTGAGTATGGTTAAAATCCTCTGAACTGTCTTCCCGGTTATCCTACTTAAAATTCATAGTGTCTGCAGTTGTGGTCCTGTGGAGTTTAGGATTTCTGTGTTCTGTATATAAGTCCTGGTCTCCATGAGTTATCTGACTTGAAGGGCATATTTGACTTTCAGATAATTGCTTTTGATTAGCCAAGATTTAGATAATCAGAGTTTGACCTACGCAGTGCGTAGACCATCATTCCCCTATTGGGTCTCTCTGAGGCTCCTTATCTGAAGCCTATGGTCTCCCTCCAGTCCTCACAGCAAAACCTGCTTTAAATTACTTTAAAAGATTGATTTTAAAATGCCTTGGAAAGGAGTTTGGATTTCTTGGATAGTACTAGTCTTCCTGGGGCTAGTGTACCCTCTGTGAAGAGTGAAACCCTTAATTTGATTTGTTGTTCTTTGTAGCTTTTCTCATTTTTTGCTATTATATCATATGAAAGGAGGTTACCAAAACTGAACAATTATGTGAAGTACTTAGGAATATTAGAGAGCAAGAGTATGAAAGCCTTTTGTTTTTTAGTGTGTGTCCCTTCCTGCTTTATAAAATGTGGTTGAGATAAATAGGGCATTAAGGGAAAGGATTTCAGTTTCAACAGGTGTAGTTTTAAATCTATCTTAACTTAAAAAGGATCCTTTCAGCCTGAATCAGGAGGTAGAGGAGGAACAGCGTGTTAATTTGGTGAAATTAGTGAATTAGTCAATTTGTTGACTGTTGGTTGACTATAAGATGTTGTGTTATGTTAGCTTTGCTTAGTTCTCAAATATTTAATGCAGATTCATTTGCTTTCATTTTCCCCTTCGCTTTTCTTTGTGTGTGTGATGCTCTTTAATGTTGTCACATTTCCTTTGCAAATACTTTCTCAGGTCTGCTTCCACCCTGTTCCAGGATGAAGCATTCTATCTCGAAGCAGTGGGAAAGGGAGAAAAAATAGTTCTAGGAGTCCCTTTCATATAAGTTTGGTTGGGGAGGTGTTAATACTTTTTCAGAGTCATGTTAGATTGTGTGATGGAGCCATTCTGTGGCAAGGAGTGTAGTGTGGTGAGATAGAGGAGTGAGGGAGGTGGTGACTGAAGGCTGTGCTGAGAACTTTGGACAGTTCCTTGCTCCATGTGTCCTTCACAGGGACATGGGTGACAGACTGTGAATACACTAAGTGTGACTGATGAGGTGTAGTCAAGGAGGGGCTGACCCTCTTGGTGGCAGAAAGAATTTAGGTCATCCAAAGCCAGCCACAAACCTTCATCCTAAGAGAATTTTTCTGAGGGACTCTAGGTCTTCAAAGCCTCTTTTGATCAAAATGCTGCCAGGGATGTGAGAATGAATTTATCTGGGAACATGGACTTCGGAAGGATGGAAAAGATATTGTGGAGATCTCAGTGCTTCATCAGAAAGCAAGACTTCTGAATACTTTGTCTTATTCAGTGAGATGAATCTAAATTGGGTTTAAGCAGATTAAAGATCCATGAGCCATGTTTTCTATCAGTTCTGAAACTAGTTTTGAGCAGCCCAATGGTGACTTTGGCCCTAGACAAAATGAAGGTCTCCTAACAAGCCCTGCTGTGAGGAGGTGAGAAAGGGAGTGACTTTGTCCCTTTCAGCTCAACTGTGATTTCTCAGGAACTCTTTTTTGGGTTTTGTTAGGAGTACTCTTAATTGGTTTTGACAGTGAGCTGCAGGAGTGACTGCATGTGTTGCACAGAAGTCAAGAGAAAGCTGCACTGGAGGCTGCAGAGCAGAGCATCTCCATTCAGATCTGTGCCTGCCGAGCTTTCCTGCCAGCCAGCTCCAAGCCCCCTGCCTGGTGGGTGGCTGGGGTCCTGCTTGGCAGCTCACGTGGCCAAGAACACATCTCCCAGCCAGACCTCTGCTTAAAGCAGAAGTGTTTAGAAAGCCAATGGCTTTTTTTTTTTTTTTTTCAGTGGGTGGGTAGGAAACTCTGAGCTGTCTTATTTGTAACACAGAGAAGAAGAATATCTAGAACTGAGTAATAGGAATTTCCTAATGTTTTGGAGGAGCATAAAGGAGAAAAAATTTCATTCTTCTAGCGAGTTTGTAGATGGCTGTAGTGGCTTTCAAAAGTGTAGTAGGCCTGTAGGTTAGTTGTGAGGCTCTGTGTGTCACTGCAATTATTCTGAGATACTCTCTGGCCTAAATCTAGGAGAAAAGAATCTGGTGGCAGGAAAGAACCACGTTTGATTGACATGGTTTAAATGCAGAGTTGTGATGAGCCTCCTGGCTACTGTTCAGACAATCCTAGCAGAAGAGTGTTCCGGTAGCCAATCATAAAATCTTAAAATCATAGAATGATTTGAGTTGGAAGGAACCTTTAAAGGTTATCTAGTCCAACCCCTCTGCGATGAGCAGGGACATCTCCAACAATTCAGCTGTGAATTGCCCTCAGCTGTGTCTGTCCCAAATTTCTTCCAGGGGGTTAGTGTGCCTATGTGAGCTGCTCCTGTGCCCACATGAGAGGCCAGCTGTGCTAGACCTGCTCTTGATGAAGTGCATGGAGGTGAGTCTGTTGATTAGGTGTGATGTTGGTGGTACCCAACAGAAGCAGAGCACAAAACCATTTCCTTTGTGATCATCTAAGATTGACCACGGCTATAAAATGCAGGTGGTCCTCCTACCCTGTAGTGGCAAATGCTGGGATTCTGAAAAAGCTTTATATCCTAGACATGCAAGGGGAAGCTAAAAGAGCAATTTTCATCTTAAAGGATTTAAAAGACGTTTTTCAGATGTATCAGTCTTCCTGTGAATCATCTAGTGGATGTTGAAGGCCTAACAAACCAAGGAGACGTCAGTTAACAATAAATATGTTGGCTGCTTTGGGCTACTACTCATGCTGTTGTTGGCCACTTTTGAACATTAACACTTCCTAAAAATTTAATAGGACAGGAACAATGCTCAGTTTGTGATGATGGGCAGTTCAGATCCCATCAAATGAGGTGAAGTTAAAACCAAGTGTTGAGGGCTCATGCTGAAGAATATTTCTCAGCTTTGACAGTGATGTCTGTGGGCTGTACTGGCCCATCTAGGAGATGAGACCATGGAGCCCATACAGCAAGCTGGCTCTCTAAATTCGCAGACTGAGTGTGTTGGGTTGCAGACAGACATCTGTTTTCAAGGAGCGTCTTTGTAGGACAGAGCAACTGCCTGTCTGTCTATTCCATGCAGTAGCTTTAGACTGCAGAGACATAATTCCAGTTCCTTATGTCCTCATTGCTTTGCATTGAAAATTCTCCCATCTTCAAAAGAAAAATTCACTTCTGCTCTCTTCCTGTTTCGGTTAGTTTGGCTTGTTCTAAAGTGGTAAGGATTATCATTTGGACCACTTACATGCTTGTGCTGCAGGATCTCCTTCCTCCCTGACCTCAATGTTACATGTTTCACACATCTTATCTCTTAAAGGAGGTGGTAGCACCTTTGAAAATTAGAAGATGTGGTAGAGTCTGCTCAAATCTTATGGTGTTTTAGGTCAGCTGTCAGTGATAGTAACCTGATCTATGGCAAATCTTTCCCTCCCTCTCCCCAGGGTGCCTGCTCTGCCCTTTGCATGCCAGTGAAGCTGATATGATCCAAATTAACTTTTTCATCTGTTTGCATTTATTTTCTGAGTCATGAGAGGTCCTCAGGAGCCACAGAATTAAATGTTGTTTTTCTTCCTAACACTTTTTGTATCGTATCAAACATGTTTTTTTTATTCTTGCCTGGGATCAGATGCTGGTTTTTTCCATGTTAGCATGCTGCTGGGTATGCAGCCTGTCATGGGAATAACATGGAGCTGCACAGTCAGCAGAGGAGCACTCATTATTTTGATGTCTGCTGTAAAATGGTGGCCCCTGCTCTAAATTACTTGGTGAAGTACTTGCTCATCTTCCACCATGTTTTCCTTTCTCTGTGTTTGAGGTCTTTTCATAAGGTAAGAAAGTACAAGGTGTTTTTTCGGGCCGGGTTGGGTCTGACTTCTGACTGGATCCTTTAGCTTCAGTGGTATATGAAGGACAGCTGGGGTGGTAGTTAGAAGCAGAGATGTAAAATCCCAGGACTCACTGCTGGCAAAGCAGCAGGATTATTGTCACTCTCTGAATTACACTGCTGCAACTGCTATTTTATATTTTTAATGTAAACAGCATCTTTTTAGTGGCATGGCTGCTGGCCAGCCTTGACCAAGGGATGCTGCTGCTCCTTCAGGAGCAGAAGGGACAGAGGGTGGCGGCAGGCAATTGATCCACCTATTCAATAGGCAGGTACTCTTCCTTGAAATGCTGTCTGGAAAGAGGTTTTGCTATTTGACAGTTCAATACTTCCCTTTGGAGCCATTTCGTGACACAGAGCAGGAGGATGAGAGAGAATTTAATTAATATGAAACTGGCCATCCCAAGAAGGCTGTGCGGCATGTGGGGGCTGCCTTGGTCTCTTCCCTTGGCCATGAGGACCAGGGTTGGTATAGCAGGAGCTCTGGCTTGTAGTAGAAAACTCACTCTGAGTGTGCTGCAGGGCCATTTCTGCGCATAGCAAAGACCCGGCTGTTCTCCTTCAAAGGTCTAAAAGCAGCTGAAATGAGACTGCAGGGGAATTTAGCAGTTTAATCCAAGACTGCATCTGCAGACCTTGCCGAGTTGTCGCATACCCTTGCACGCTCCCTGCTGTGCCCAAGCCATGACAGGGCCGAACCATTTGGTGCCCAGCTTGTACCTTGAGCTGGGCCAGGATCCAGGTATGAAGAGTGTCTTCTTGTGCAGTGCAAGAGACGCCTTTGACAGCATGTGACACATTGTGATTGCGGTTTGGTTACCATCATCTTTTAAAAACTGGTCTGTGGGTGCTAGTAAAGGCAGAGATGACTCTCTTTCTGTATACTGTTAATTAAAGGCTTTACTTGGAAAGGAGATGCCCTGGTGCAGCTCAGTTAGCCAGGGCAGAATAATTTGTGCCTGTCATTTAGGATAACCCTTTGGTTGCTGTTTGTGAAGGTGTCATTTTGGCTTCCTGTCACTCAGAGTAGGTGTACTTGTTTTGTGAAGCCTTCTCCATACATACTGTGTGACCGGCAAATATCTTAGGTCTTTTGAGTCTAAGTAGATATGCAGTGGAAGCTGCTACAAAAGATCATTTTTGGGTCTGGTCGCAGGTTTCATGACCCTATAAATTTGATCCTGAATAAATACCTTTATATGCGATTTTGATTTTCTGCAGAACATTAGTTACCCCCTGAAATTGTCTTTAAAAGCTGAGAAGTTTAGAAGCGAGAGTGTAGCTAAGATCGTACTTATAAACCCGAGCTTTTTACACTGTAATAGTCAAAATAGCCCCCAGTACATGAATGACATGCAGGTGATAGCTGAGTAAATAAAAGCTTTTTCTGTTACATCCTAAACTTGTTTTCAGGCCGATTTTATTTGTGCTAGTGATGGCCAAGCTGTGTAGATCTGTTAGCATCCCACTGAGAGGCCAGTGGAGCTGCTCGCACCCGAGAAATGCCAGAGTAAATGCAGTGCTGAAATTAAGGGAGGGAGTTGTGGGAAGTAAAGACAGATTGTCACATATTCTTGCTCGACCAAGTGCTGGTTGAGCTTTGGGTTTGGTGATCTCGGTTTTTTCCTCTTTTAAGGTGCAATATTAAAATATTTAAGACCCTGTGGGTCTTCAAGCAAGTTATTTTCTTCCTGAGTATGAGCACCCAAGAGCCAGAAGCCCCAGGAGAGGTGAAGACAAAGCATGTGCTAGCTGTGTTCTGCACCTTTATGGAAAGCAGAGCACCTTGTTACTTTTTCGCAGGTGTTTTTGCTTGTTTGGAAAGTAACTGGAGCTGTGCTCATGAATATTTGAGGCTGTCAGGAGCCTGTTGAGGGCTGGAGGGAAGTAGGGCCAAGGAAGGGCAGGCGGCATGGGAGCCGGAAGGGCAGAACAGGGAGCGGCCCCAGCCCTGTGTGGTTGTCTCGTCTCTCTTATGGTAGTAGACTTCTTATTGGGATGAATGTGCTCTGAAATATTTATTGCCCTGTTTAAATATTCATTGCTGCAAAGGCAGTGCAGCCTGATGGCAGAAGTGGAGCCTCAAGGGACAGGGGCCGCAGCAGTCCCTGGCATTTCCTTTCGGTAATATGATAAAAATATATTAAAAAAAAATAAAAATAGTCGGGCATTCCCCCACTGCAGGATTGACAGGAGCAGTCAGGCGTATGTCCCAGTGTTTCCCCTTCGTGCCAGAGACTTGTATTTGCTCTCGGCTTGTATGCTGGGGTGCTGCTCTTAGTTGCCAGATGCTAATGCTTTTTTTTCCAGGCCTGTATCCTGGAGCGAGTGGCTTTGTTTAGCCTGACACTGTGAGTGTGAAAGGGGATGTACAGAAGGGCAAACTGACTGGCTGAAAGGGTTTAAGTTTTGCATAGCCTGTGTTCTTGTCTTTCTGTAGGTGTGCGAGGAAAGGGGGGGACAAAAGGATCTTTAATGCACTTGGCAGTGGAAGGTGGAGATCTGCTGAGAATTATGGAGGGGTAAACTTCTCGCAAGCTCATTTAGTAATATATTAAGGGAGCTGCAGATACTGACAGGCGTGCCACTGACATGAGATGCTCTTACATCAGTTTAGCTTTTAAGGTTTATTGATCTAGCTTCAGTAAAAGAGAGCAGTTTAAAGTGGGACTGCCAGTGATATGCAGTAGTTTAATGTGAATATTTTGCATATTGCTACTGTTAAACCAACACGTGCTTTGTGTGTCCCAGGGCATTGATGTGGTGGTGGCACGGGAGACCAGCATGTTTCCAGAGGTGCCGCTGAGTGTGGGAGCTGCAGGACCTGCATTAGTGGCACCCAGCCCAGGAAGAGGCGCTTGAAAGTTGGTCAGATGTGCCACTGACCTTGAGCTTTACCTGTGAGCTGTGCAGGTGGCCTATGTAGGGAAGTCTATACTGGTTCGTGGTTACAGCAGGAATGCGGTAAACATACATTAGCTGGAAGGCCTGGGGAAAAGAGGCTTTAAAAGGATTTTTTAACAATGGGAAAATCTTTCCTGAGATACTTGACAAACTCACTGTGTACGAACCAGCTTTATGCTGGCTTACATGGGGTGCTCTAGAAGTTAAGCACAAGTGAAGCAGGTAGTGGCAATAGCGTATGCTAAATGTCCGTGTAGCCTCTTGTTCTGGGATGAAGTGGCTTTCAGGTGCACTTTGAAGTTGTGCTTAATGTAGCGTAACTGTGGGCTGCTGTGAGAGGAACTGTCCCCCTTGTCTCTGTGCCCCGGCCATATGCTCAGCCTCCTCACTGCTTTGGGCATCGTGCTGGAGCAGATAGAAAGCGAGACAGTTGAGTTTATGACCAAACAGATGATTGTTGTTTGGATTAATTTTCTGGCAGTGGCTGCGGTGTGACCAGATCTCACAACAGCCAAGGAGGGGAAGCGGAGCCCCTGATTCCGAGGCCAGTTGGTAGTTTATCATATGAGGTGCTACTCAAAACTGCATCTATACTTTTCAGTTGCTTGTTCCTCTCCATAAGGTGAGGTCATTATGCTTGTAAATGTGTATGCTGCTTAGTTTAATCAGCTTTAATCTGTGTGCATTGACTTCCACCAGCTCTTGGTAGCTTTCCAGTATATTGTCCTGTAAATCTGCCTTTAGATTGTCTCTTCTGGCTGTACCTGCATTGTAGGCCATTATGTCTCACTCAGATACCTCTGCTTTGAGTGACATAATGTTTTCAGCACAAAGACAGGAAAGGATGGAAAAGACTGAGTCCTTCTCACCAGCTGACTTAATGACTGTCATTTAGAAATCAGTAAACAAAGTGAAATGGTGTCTTTTACCAGAGCTGAATTCATCAGATTCAGCTTTTGGCTATTGGTTTTCTTGATGACTTTTTTCATTAGATTAAATATTATTAGTGTCTACTTTATTTTCCTCACAATTAATATACTTTAACAAAATAATCAGTTGCCACTTATTTTTTTTTTTAAAATTATAAGCAAAATAAATTGGGCTTTTCAAGTTTTTCAGTGTGCAGCCATGTGGCTTTTTCCAATCTTGTGGTCATTTCTGTAGCTCTTTCATGTTCCCTTTTGAATTTTTTAATTCCATTTTTAAAATTTGCCTACTGAAACATATGTCTTATTTTTCACCTGGCCAAGGCCACATACCCAAGTAGCAATGCTTCCCTCACCCTACTAGTTGGTAATGTATCTGAACAGCTGTAGTCACTCTGTACCAGACTGCTGTACTGGTGAGTTACTTCTCTGTGACTCTGCTCCTTTCCAGAACCTCTGCTTTCCAGGACACACAGTGGAGGCTTCTTTGAAAATGGAAAACTGCCCTTGGAACAAATGAGTAGAAGCAGATAGGAGAATGCTGGAATGGAAAGTAACGGTGGGAAGAAATCTGTGTTTTTAAGCCATCAGATTTCTGTTCTGGAATGTGTGCCAAGTCAGTCACAGACCTCCTCCGCCCTGCACCCTGAGAGCAGCTTGATAAAATGTTGTTGCTGCGTGACTGAGTCCTGGTACTCGAGTCACAGATGGGTCCCGTTTGCCTCATCTCATCTCCTGTCTTCTGTACTGAATTCTGAGCATACCCATGATAGGCCAGTGGCAGTGAAGATATGACAGGGCTGAGACATTTAGCTGCTTGCATTAAGAAAACCCCAGAGCCTCGAGAGGAGCTCTGATTTTGTGTTTAAATATGCTGCAAACGTCTCGTTCTCCACCTTTGCTTCAGAGTCACGTCCGAACACGCGTCTCCTCGCTATGGTTTCTGCCAGCTCTGCAGTTCTTTCCAAGGCATTCAGCGCTCTCCAATTGATTCCAGATGTGTTCTTCCCTTCCCGGTGCTTTCTCCCTTCTTCCTCCTCCCGCTCTGGCAGCGGAGGCAGGGCTGCCTTTTTCCTGTGCAGTGCTAGAATTAGTGCAGGCGGGCGGGGAGACTTTCCTGCTGTCCACTGAAACCTGGGGAATTGAAGGGGCCTGTGTGAGTGCAGTATACGTGAAACTGCCTGACAGGGCTTTAAGGTTTGTCCTTCCTCCAGGAGCCAAGTCAGCTCAGAGCAGCACCTCTGCACGGCTCACTACTGCCTTCAGCTCATTGCCCTCACAGCAGGGGAGAGAAGGACAGGAAAGCCTGATACAAAAATGATCTTCAAAATCCTTCCTAGAAGAGCACTGGAAATATAGAGAGATCTGGAACAGTCTATTACAGATAGCTGTGTCACATAGCAAGGGCTTTGAGAAATTCTTGTGACTAAAGTAGATACAAATCTTTCTAAGGGACTGAGTGAGCGTCATGAGGATTTAAACATTCAGGAAAGCCCTTTGAATTTTTGAGGTTGCAGGAATAACTCTCCACACTCACTGAGATTTGGTGATATACTTGCAGATGCAGAGCAATAGTCCATTCGCAGAGTGGAGAGATGATGAAAAACTGCTTATCTGTCTGGCTAGGTCCTTGATTGGGGCTGGAGAAGCAGATATTAGTTTTCTGAAATACGTCATCTGGAGAGTTACCCTCTCTCTTGAAACAAAGCTGTCTGAAGTGAGCAATCTGATTGCAGAATTAACTGAGGTGACAGTAGCTGTGACGCCACCTTGCCAGCCTGGTCTTGGAGATACCATGAGATACCATGGGACCAGGTGGTATTTTCTTCCCTGTTATATTTCCATGTTCTGTAGCCCTTCTTTTTCTAAGCAGCATCACTAAGCAGGAACCACTGCTTAGCTGTAAGGCAGAAAATCAGCACAGACAGGTCCTCTGTGCCGTCTAAAGGGTCACATAGTGCCCAGATACCCTGGTCCAACCACGGACCTCTCCTGAAAAGCAGTTACCACATTCCTTCCCCACCGCTGGCCTCTGGTTTCTGCTGCTTTCCTGAGAGAGGATCCTCAATCATGCAATGGAGAGTGTGATTGGTTTGCTAATCTTCTGAATAGCTGATGGCAGTTAGCTTGGATTAAACATACGTGACACATCTGCAGCACACTGTTCCTTGGCTGTGACTCATTTCAATTCTGGGCCCAGAGAAGGAACTTAAGTCTTTTCCTGACAGAGGAGTAATCTCCCTTGTGTGGGACATGCTTCTGCTGCTCTGGGTGCCTGCTGGATTAACGGAGGACTCGATTTGTAGTATTTTGAGACTTTATTTTCATGCTGATTTGTTGAAAGCTAGTCGTCTTATGGAAATATTCTTTTTTCCCCCCCAAGAATGTTTGACTGTGAATGTTAAGGGGAAAATAGTCACTTGAATATTGCAGAGGTGGGAAGAACACAACCAGGGTAGGTGCTAAAGGACTAATCTGGACCAAAAAATTGAGCCTGAGTTTTCCTCTTAATTCCAGGCTTTGTTGCTGAGGCTATATCCATCCTGGTGACTTCTTCCTTTGTTCTCCACCCTTACCCTCTTCTCCCCAGTAATTCTCAGAGGTAGTTTGATTCCTAATATGGAATACAAACAGATGTTGGGACCGTGATGTCTCTCAAAGTACAATTCTCTCTAATCAACCCCAGAGAGCATGAATAGATTGAAAGCATTTGTTGGGATGCCTTTGTGCCAGTAACTTTTTTTTTTTTTAATTTTTTTTTTTCTTGACTGGGGAATAATGTAGATTTCAGGAGCAGAAATCAGTGCTTTTTTAAATCTGAAAGGTATGTTTCTGGCTGGTAAGTAGATGTGGCCTTGAGCCTTGTTAATGTTGCATAACTCTAAAGCTTTGCCTGAATCCAACAGGAACCCTCTTTGCAGGTTGCCTGAAGGCTTCTTACCAAGTGTGCATGCATTCAGCACTGAGAGCCTGCATTTGTGCATAGGGGTAGAGTAAAAGTTGGCCATTACTGAAAATGATGATAGCATGGGGATGAGTGAGTGCTTCCTGTGTATAGCAGTAAGATAAGATGATAATTTTCTTTCATCCTTTTCTTCAGAAGGGGGGCTTTAACTTCTTCTCCATAATGTTCTTAAATGCACTAAAAAAAAAAAAAAAAAAGGCCAGCTGCTTTATTTTACAGAACACTTTTTGGTGGCCTGGAATGATAGAGTGTGTATTGGAAGATAACTTGTTCTTCCCTTGCTTTACATATCTAGGAAGGGCAAGATTAGATAATCTAGTGCAAGCTTGCACCAGGAAGTTGAAGGAGACATGCCTTTAAATGGTTAGCTAGGTGCAAGTGTAAGTGCAGGCATCTCTTTTTAGAATTTTTTTTTAAACTGGTGCAAGATTAGCTTATTGAGGCTTATCTTAACCCAGTGCAAAAGGCATTTCCTGAGTGATTACATCCGATTTAAATTTTTAAAAGTGTACACAGGAACTTAACTTTCCTTTGTTTTAACAAAACTACCATAAAACTCCAGCAGATGTTTCCAGAACTACCTATATGTAGAGCCCTGCTTTTGGGAGGATTCAGGAGGAATTGCTCTCATGCCCATGGTAGCAGAGTCAAAATCCACCACCCTTTTCTATTACCACAGTGTGTCATAAATCAAATGAAGATTGAACTCCAGATGTGCAGATGAAATACAAAACCTCTTATTACTGTGATCCTCTTCAAGGTGCTTTTATGATCAACCCACACCAAGAAAGATTGTTGATTTTATCAGTTTGGGTCCCAGACACACAGGCATGTCAGTCTTGCTCTCCGGAGTTACAGAAATGCCTTTGTAGTGTGGACTGTGGGTGTCAGATTAGGGTCACATACCCCTCTGAATCCAGGAACGGGTTAGTACAAAGATGAAGGATATGAGATGGTTATATCCTTTGCGTATATCCTTTTTACCACCAGATTTCTTTTCTGTAGGCATTTTACCCACTCTTCCCGTTCAGAAACTGATCTGTACCTAAATGGCCACAATGGAGAAAGTGTTATTGCTGCATTTTGGGATAGAGAGCTTGTATCTTGTTTGTGGGCACCTGCGGGGTTGGCACGGCCAAATCACTGGTATGGGGTGTCTGGGGAGTTGGAAAGCCATCACTTCATTGTCTTGTATTTCAGTATTTTCATGGTCCTAAAGAGCTGGCGCAGAGTTTTAAAAATCCAGACATAGGTTCCATGTGCTGTAAGAGCCACCAGTGTAGGGTGGAGTTTATCTTTAGCGTAATGAATGCCCCAGCCTGTGGTTTTTTATTCTGGAAGGGGTAATGCTGGAGTTCCTGGTGGGTGTGGGGAGCATCATTCACACTGCTTTGTATCCATTCCCATTTGTGAAGAAATTGCTCGTTGACACATTTGTTATCAGCGGGCAAATTGTGGGATTGCCTGCGGAGAGGGTTAATGCATGCTGGAGACTGCGGCTCCCTGGCAGCCTGAGCTCATCTGAGTGCTGGTGCCCATGGCCCTTCCCTCCCCAGCTTCTCCACCCCCTGTCCTTTCTGGCTCTGGTTCTCCTCCAGCTCCTTGCCAAAAACAGCTCCAAGCTGTTTCAGCACTCTTAACTGGGAACAAAACTAACCTGGCAGTAAAAAGTGAGTAATTTTTTTTTTTTTTTTTTTTCCCTGGGATATGTGCTGAAAGGGCTCAGTGGTGGGCAGGTTGGCGGGGCAGAGAGGGCAGGAGTGCACAGCTGGAGGTGGGATGGTGGCAGCTCCAGCCAGAGCCCCTCGGAAGCTACAGCTGAGAACTGAGACGGGAGGCTGTTGGAAGGGGCTGGGAAGGAGACCCTGCTACAGCAGCCTTTTTGTTGATCTGTGAGAAGGGGAGGGGGGGAAATAAACAGCCCAGTATTATTAATTGGTTAATTATTCTCTTGCTCCTAAGCAGCAGCCTTGTATGGTAAGCCCTTTCTCTCTTGTCTGTGTACAGCCAGGGAGCAGTGCTTTGCTTCCTGTGCCGGAGCTGTGTGTGATGTTTGCAGCCCTGACAGGAGGCTGTGACCTGGGGTGTGGGAGGGACAGCACGGTCCCCGCATTCCCCTCACTCGGAAGGATCCCTTTCATGGACAGAGCTGAGGGTAGGCAGTGGCTCCAGGTTCATGCCAGGCTCTTCAGATCCCAGCTCCAAACATTTTTGCTGTTTACGGAAGGGATTAGGTTAGTGTGGAGAGCAAACAGTTGTAGCCTGGAATGCTCTGGTCTTCACAAACAGGTTAATTGCCGCTGTTAGCTGCCAGTCAGTTGCTTCAAGGATTCATAACGTTAGTTCGGTGAAGACATACTTATTAGAAACCCCATTCCTCTAACAGGCTTATACTCATGTCTGTCCCAGTGATTTGGGGGTTAGCAGAGTTCAACGGCATTTTTAAGAGATTGTTTGATGTTTATACACTGTACCATTTCTCTGCACCTTTCTGTGATGCTGATGACTCACAGTAAGGCTATGGATAGCACAGACCAGTTACCTTGTGGCAGTTTGCCACATCTATGCAGAAATTGTACCAGTTTAGCTTTACCAGAAGTATAATTTTTATTTTGCTGGTTAGGCTTTATTACCAGTGCATATTATGGCCTACCAATATGGAAGAGATCTGGAGCTGCATTGCTATAAGGCTTCTTTAATATCCCTGTACTTACACCTATTTCTCTAATGAGCAAAACAAAACCGCTCCTTCACAAAACAGGCTGACCATTGACATTATGGAAGCAGGAGGCCTTTGTGTGCATTTCTGGTGTTCGCTCTTGGTGCTCCAGTGCCGTGATCTTGGATCACCACCTGCTGTCTGCTGAAAGAATTCATCCTATGTCGCACTTGCTGAACCACGTTGCTCCTTGTTGAGAAGTTGTTCCCAGCTCCCACCCTTCCGCAAGGTAGCACGATGTGCGGTTACTCATCATTCCTCCGCTTAGCTTGGAGCTGCAAAGTTCATTAATTAACTTAAAGCTGCGTAAGCTCTTGGAAATGTGTCCCCATTAGGGATTTTTCACTGATTTAGCTAATTTGTTTTTTAAACAAAGTGTGGGATGAATTTGTACTGAGCTGTTTAGGCAAACCCCTGATTTAAGGAAGAAAGCTGGCACCTGCAAGGACGTGACTGGACCTTTGTAGGGCTGGGAATAGGGGCCTGAAAGGAGAGCCCAGATGGGGAACCACATCCTTGTGCCCTGAGGGCTTGGGTGCTCATGAATCAGATACCAACATTTTGCAAGGGGGCAGCTGCTTTGAATTCCTACCTGATGTGAATGAATGATTTCTGTGGGAGCAGAGCAGCAGGATGAATAGAAAACACAGGAATTACTGCTTTTCTTTGAACTATAGGTTACCATATATTGTACTGAAGTGGTGGGGTTTTTTTGTGTTTTTTTTTTTTTTTTGTTTGTTTTGTTTGTTTTAAGGAGTGCCTGTTAATTACACTAAGTTTCACTTGCACTGAATGGCCTTTCTCAGTTTGAGCATGGGATGGCAGCTATCCTGGTTGGTGCACGGCAGCACAAATTGGCAGAGGGAATCAGTTAATCTGGAACTGACAAAATTATTCCTGCAACCAAATGTCCCTCTCACTCCCCTCCTGGAGACTGCCAGCCTGGTGCATTGTGGCCAGGAGAGGTGTCTGTCTGCTCCTGAACGTTGATTAAGATTTATTTCATGCCATCACAGAAGTTTAAGATGGCAGTAGTTTTTGTGGAGAGCTGCAACCAGGTTTTCCTAGTCCTGTGATGGCATCTTTGTGTAAGTTTGGGGATGGTGACTGCTCTTGGATATTCCTATCTGGGTTTCTTGTTGCATTTGAGTAAATTTTTAAGACATTTTCTCGAGTTAAACAGGCAGGACTGGCAATGCAGTGAGGTATGTTGTCAAAATTGCAGACAAAATACTTTCTGTTGAGCCTGTCCTCCTAAGTACTTGCCTTGACCTGGAAGTTTGAGGGTTTCTCCATGTTCTCTGTTCTTCCCGAATAGTGTGAGAAGCAGCACCTCTGACTGCAGAATTTTACGTGGTGGTTTAGAAATAGGGAAAGGAGTTATGGTTCTGTGTTTGAAGATTAATGGAATTTTGTGTGTATGTGTGTGTTCTGTGTTAGTTCTTGAAAATATGAAGTGTTGTGTAAATGTTGAAATTTGGTAGAATAACAGAAGAGGTAGAATCTCCTCTGGGTTTGGAGGATATCAGTATGCTGTGAAACCTGCAGAGCTCTCATCAGGAGTCCTTTTTTGTAGACACTGGTGGAAACAGGGAAAAAAGTAATTCTAAAGCGTCAAAGGAAATTAAAATTACAAAAAAAAAAATCAGACAGGAAATATGTCTGTAATCATTTCAGGAGAAAAATAATTTGAGATACAAATACTCTATGGGATGATGAAACCTGGACAAATATAATGATGATAGATCTTCAGATAACCCGAGACATTAAATAAAGGATACATTTGTAATAAAAGATATGATTTTTGCGTGTTAGTATGATTTGAGGAGTGGGAGAGTGACCATGGTATTAAAACCATTTTATTCTGCACCAGAAATCCTTCTTTGAAAAATCTCAGGAAGGTCAGAGAGAAGTAATAAATAAAGTTACCAGGATATTTTGGCTTGAGAGGTGTGATTAAACTCAAAATAAATATGTATTATCAAAATGCCACAAGCAACAGAGGAGAGAGAAAGCGTTTTTCATCCTTCAAACATCTGTAGATAATTGAAGAAGGGAGAGAAAATGTTTAAAAGTTTGAAATGCATTTAAACTGGAAGGAACAGTATTAACTAAGGAGTAAAAACATTGAAAATAAGATTATATAAGGTTCATGGGCTGGCATTTTAAGTAGTCTAAGAGTGAGGTTGAACAGAATGCTGGACTGTCTTTTGGGGAGCAGCCCTGCACTGTTGAGAGGATGGCAGAATAGGTTCTGTTTGGGGATAATCAGCATTCTCTTCCTCTGACCTGGGATGCTGCTGGCTTGGAAATCTAGCTTGTTGTGAGAAGACTGGAAATAGTTTCTGCTCCTCCATTTCTCCTGTGGAAAAAATTTAGTTGACAAGAAAAAGTCAGTTTCCTATTTAGCTTCTATTTGAAATGTAAGAAATGGGCAGACAATGTGGGCTGTACGGAAGAACGCAGACCATCAAATACAACGAAATACTGTAAACAAAAGAGCTTGGAAGGGAGACAGTGTGTGGACAGAATGGAGCTGTCATGTCAGGGGATAAACAGAGTAGGTGAGCAGTAGGGTTGCTGATACCTGGTTTGCAGTGGGATGGCCATCGTTCTGCCTGTCCTGCCTCTCGTTTTAGAACTCGCTCTGCAGATCTTGATGATGGGCTAGGTCGAGTCAGAAGTGGCTTGCTCTGAAGCTGAGAATGGCAAAGGAATGAGCAGAACTGCAGGGCTGGTGGAGCCCCCCTCCTTTTGCGTGGGGGGGGGGATAAAAATCCTGTCCCGCTTTCAGAAAATGTGCTTGGTGCGTGGAAAAATCTCTGCAGAGCTGTGAGCACACGACGCAGGGCTGCAACTGCTTGGGGGAGTGCGTGCGAGGAGCCGAGCGCTGGCCACGGCTGGCAGGCTCGCCTGGATTTTTCTTTCTCAGATAAGGCTGCGGAGTTTGTGTTCCTGCAGGCTGCAAGGCTGGACTTGAAACCGTCCGTTCTTCAGCACGGGCCAAGGCTGCAGCTCGGCTCTGCTAAGTGGTATTGAATGCCCTTCCCTCTCCTTCTCCCCAGCTGCGGGAGCGCATGGCCACGTGGCCCCCAGGGGAGGCAGACCAGATAGACTAATGTCAGAGCAAATTTGGGATTCAGCCAGAGTCTGAATGACCGGGTGCTGGCTGGAGGTGCACTGCGTTTATCATTGTTTCCTCCGCCCGGAAGGGAAAGCTGCAGGTAGGCTGATAAAGGGACTGAAAGGTTTGTCCGGCTTCACTGGAGGTCCGTCAGCCCCTGCATGCTCTCTGCTGAAAGGCTGCTTGGTAATTCCCACTCTGCCTTTCCTATCCACGGGATAAGGTCTGATTCGCTTTTACTCCATTGATTTAAGCATGCTGGTGTCAGAATAGCCTCGAGCACCTCCAGGCATTGTGGGGGAGGACCCAGGGCTGGAACAGCAGCCAAAATTTAAAATCAGGATTAGTCTGTTGACACGCACATAAATCAAACAGCCCTCCTATCATAAATCTTTTCTGTGGATTTTTTTTTTTTTTCTGCTGCGGCGGTGAAAGCAGTAGGAGCAGTGCATCAGCCTGGGCTTCCCAGGGTTGGGCTTCAATGTCAAGGCTGTTCTCCTTCACCCCAGGTGGCTGAATGCAGCTCCCCCCTTGGTGAGATCCCTGCAGAGGCTGCAGGGCTGCATGCTTTTTTGTTTGCTTCTTGCGGTTTTCTGGCATGGTGGGGGTAGCATTTTTATTGTCTTCTGGGGATATCTTTTGCATGGTCAGTTCTCTGTTTCTGAGTCATCTGGTTGGTGTCAGCTACATCTGACAACACTAAAAGCTTCTAAAAAGTCTGCTATCCAAGGAGTCTCTGTGGGATACCCTAAGCTGAGGGAGGAGTGGTAATTAATGCCTTGTGTGATTGCAGAGATGCTCAAGATTGGGAAAGAGTGACTGTGTTCCAGGCTTGTTATCTCAGCTCATTTCCCTACAGCTCTTTGGTGTCTCCTGCATGGCCAGCAAGAAGCAAATGAGATATTCCAGCAACAGATACCTGAGCACCTGTGCTCTGTACTCAGTGCTGCCAGGGCAAAGGAGGGGGCTTCTGCACAGATGGATTTTAAAAACTGTACTTTTTATCACTGTAACATGACAGAGAGGTGTCCTCTGAACCACACAGTACTTGCTTGTGGGCTTGCTTGTGAGCAATGAGGGTCAGGCTGGAGGAGATGGACCCAGTTACGGTACTTTTAGGGGATGTTGAAGAACCCTGTTTTTCTGTCTGTGTTTCCTTCTCTGTTCCGATGTTTGAGTGCCTCTTACCTCTTCTGAAATAACACCTTACTGTGTGTAAAGCTTTGTGTGAGATCACAGGGGTATGCAATCTGCAAACCCCGTAATTTGTTCACCATGTACCACCCAGTTGCCAGAAAATTGCCCTGAAAAGATTAAGAAAGCAGTGTCATGGCTCCGAGGAGCAAGGCATGCACTTTTTGATAGGAAAGATAATAGAAGACTGTAGAATACTATGGTGACGGTGGGTGGGATATTCACATGAATGTGTGTGTCATTTCTCAGGCTGATGTTTTGATCTATCTTCTGTAGTATAAAGCCGTTTTCTCCTTTTTCTTTTCTTAAGGGTAACCAGGAGCCAGCAGCAACTCCTGATGCAATGGTGCAGCCATTCACCACAATCCCATTTCCGCCACCCCCACAGAATGGGATTCCCACAGAGTATGGGGTGCCACACACTCAGGACTATGCAGGCCAGACCAGCGAGCACAATCTGACACTCTACGGGAGCACGCAGCCGCACGGAGAGCAGAGCACGAACACGGCCAGCACGCAGAACGGATCTCTTGCAGTAAGTGCACCAGGGTGCCCAGCCAGAGCAGCACAATTGTTTGGGGAAAAGCAGCCACTGATTAGATTGCTGTTGCTCAACTGTGCACCAAACCAGCAGTAGACTTGAAAGGAGAGAATGATAAACAAAACATGACTTCTGACCTTCCATTACTGGGTTTCCCCTTTTGCATGTTGCCCTTGTAAATTAGTGCCTGCAGAGAGCAGTAGTACTTGAAATCATGATCATGGTGGTTTTACCATGGTGGCATTTCTTCTTTCCAGTCTTTTACAAAAGTGTTAATTACTTTGTGTTGATTGGTGAATGGTTCAAATAAATGTGATGAAGGCAAATTCTGGAAGGTTGACAGTAAAAAGAATTAGGGTGAGCACATGCATTTTAGGTGTAATCTCAATGTGGTTTTGTTTTCAGGAAGCTAGCAGAGTAGAAAATTAATTTTCTTTGACTTTCTGAAGACAACAGGGAGCTTCAGGGAGCAAAGATAGAAGATGAGCTCTCAGCTACTGGTCATCCATTTGCCAAACCAAGATTTTCATCATCTTATTTTTTTTTTCTTTCTTCTTTCCATGGCCTGGAACTGGCACTGGGCAACATGCTGGCAGATTATCCCAGGAAAAGCTTTATCCACCCCTTAAGCCACTTGTTAAGACTTAACTTCCTAATAAAGAGCCTTATGGTGAGAGCCTTCGGCGCTCAGGGGCGGATTTAATCTGTTAATGCTTTCAGTTTTACTTGTAGTTGGTGTTTGGCTTGTAGAGATTATTTTTTTTCCCTGGTAAGTACTGAATGAATTCAGTGCCAACACTTGGAAGAACTGATAGTGCCAGCTCGAGTGTTCATGGTTCCCTGGTGTGTGCCTCTGCTCCTTCTGCAATGGGCACTGGCGGCACAGCTGGCGCCATTGGTCATGACTTGGATAAGATATCCTTGATTTTATTCTAGGAATGCCACAACTTCAAGACATTGATGAAGAAAAAGAGTACGAACTCTGTAAGGCGCACTGGTGTTGTGTAAAAGGAACTTAGGGTGCCTTGCTTGCTAAAGAAAGCTAAATGAGAAAAGACCAGGCAGGAAATAAAACTTAGAGCTGGTGCAGTGTGCAGAAATGCAAGTCATCGTTTTAGTACCAGATTGTCCGATACCGTTCCAACACGTAAGATTCAGGCTGCCCGTCTCCAGCAAACAGCCATCTCAGGCACTGCCAGTTGGATGGAGAAGCTGGAAACAAGGAATAAAACAGGGCAGTGGCTTTCCCCGTGTGTTTTTGCTGTTCCCATCCTTGTCCAGAGCTTAAGAGCATTTCTTTTTAATGGAAATGATGTGAGCCTTGACCTTGGATGCAAGCTCTTGCCAGCCTTCCTGCTCCTCTTCCATATTAGGAGCCTTCTCTGTGGCTCTGCAGGGCCGAGCTCTGTGTTTCGTCAATGAATGCTGGCTCCAAGGAGCCCACAGCCTGTGGCTAGCCTGCGAGGAGAGACTGGAAGCCCATCTGTGTGGGAGGGAGTGTTGCTGGGAGACTGCTGGCAGGCAGTGGTGTTGCCAGGAGTCTGTGGAGGGAGCCTGACTGGCAGGGGGGTTATCCAAGGAACAGGCAGAATAACACACAGCGCTTGTTCTGGCTGCTGGAAACAGGTGTGCACATCTGGAGTGACCATTAATGTGGTTAGAGATGTGCAAGCTGAGCATGCAGAGTCAGGCTCGTGGCCATAGCTGGCTGGGAAAGGGTAAGGGCACCCACAAGGGCATTGCTGTGGCTGCTATGGCTGGGACTGATCAAACCTGGAGAATCCTAGATGTGGCGCATGAAGAAGTCTGTTGGAGCAAGGGGGAAAGGTGCCTCACCCAGGGGCTTTTCATGTGCCAGACTCTCCAATCCACTGTATCCTGGGTCGTCCAAGTCCCTGTATCTTTCTGTCTAGGACTTCTTCTCTATGAAGTTATTTTGATTCTGTGGGCTGCCTTAGGATGTAATTCCTTGTAACTTTTCTCCTTGTCAGTACACTGATTAATGATGTAGGAACTAGGGGAAGCAAGAAGGCTCGGTAGTTACTCAAGTTAAAACATGCTATTAAAATACTGTAGAACAGGATGGTTATTTCATCTTAAACATCTATGCTGTCAAGCGTCTTGTCCATCATATGTGCTGGCTATTACTTGTTTGACACACGTGGTCAGTCTATGTGGACTAGACTGGTGTGCTTTAAAGCATTTTTCCTTTAACCATTTAATCATCTTGCTCAAACAACAGTGCTGACTTTAATAGAGCAAAAAGTCATCATGGGTGAGGTATGAGCCTTCCCTCCTGTTGTTGTGACTGACAAGCGCAGCTACTGTCATGTGTGTGAAGGCGATACCCCAGTCTGAACAGCCAGTGGATTTTTTAGCTGCTGACTTGAAGCCTGTGCTCCCATGGGATGATTCAGAAATTCCTTCAGCCGGACAGATAAGTTCCCTGCTTGCTTTTAAGAACAAGGCCTGGGACCGGTCCAGTTGGCAGGACAGAGAGAGATAGCAAAAACTGTGGTCAGATGGTGGGGCTTTCCTGCTTTTCAGGCTGATAGCCTTTAAGATAATTGCAAAAGTAACAAAGAACATAGGGTGGCTTAAAGGTCCCTCATGGAAAGGGGGTTTGATCTTCTTGGTAAGATGTTACACAGCAATGTAATGGGGTCTGTAGCAGGGTCCTTAACACACAGGGCGGGAGCACCTTCTCACAGAAACTTGGCCAGTTTTGGTGGGCAAGTGAGCCAGAATCATTTGAGATTAGAGGTGGTGTCAGAGTTAACAGACAGTGGTCTGGGAGCCTGAGGTCAAAGATCAGCAGTGAACTTCTGTAAAATAAACTTTGAGAGTCAAAGTCCGTACCTTCCTACGCAGTCTAAAACACTGAACAAAGGGGAATGACTGGTTGGTGTCACCAGCTAAGGATGAGCTTGGTTATGGAGGTCTGAATGTAGTGGAAAGCATTCAGAGGTCTCAGGACTGGGGCATGGAAAAGAAATTGGCACAGTAGGTGGTGTAATACAAAGCTGTTTGTATTTTGGAATCTTTATTTTAGGATCTCATCTGTGGGGCTTTGTTTCTTGCATGGCATGTGGCAAGAAGACCTCTTGGTCTTCATCTCCAAACATCTGTCCTTTCTCTTGATACTATCCCAAAGCACAGCTGAAAGACCTGGATTAAAAATAGGCTGAGGTACAGGACCATATTTGGCCTACGTGGTGTGCCTGTTGCAGCCCTTCTCTTAAACAGTTGACGCTCAGCATTTCACTTACGGTGCTGGGTTGCCTGGTTTCTTCCCCCTTCCCCCTTCTTGGTTTACCTTAGTGCTCTTATCCCTAATGGAAACACCCAGCACAGTTAGCTGCAAGGGGAGATGCTAATTAGGCTGCGGTACCTCTGGCAGCTGAGCTGATCTAAGAGATTCACTGCTGTCAGAAAGGAGAGATCTGGCTCCAAGCGCAAACTCCCACTCCTATTTACTGTCTCTGGCATTCCTTACGTGAGCCACTTTAATTCACTGACCTGGCAGAAAGCTGTCCAATTCTTTTGCTGGGTTAATGAATTAGAGCAGCTCTTGGAGGGATCCAGCAAATGCTGTTGTTGCAAGGTAAGCGTATGGAGAGCATGGCCAGAAGCCGAGAGCAATTGTCAGTTCTCTGCATCTCCCGGTACTCTACCCGCAGAGGGAAGATTAATCATCTGCTGAACTAAAAAAGCTTGCTTGATAGTAAATGCAGTGCACTTAATACTGCAAGCTGATTATTCAACTTGTTTCTCTTGTTAATGTCAGAGGGAAGAATTTGTATGTCTGTATAAATTATGGAATGCAGCTGGAGGTATAGAAGTAGAGCAATAAGTTTATGTAAATTACTTTGTGTGAAAATGGCAGGTGCTGTTGCCTTGGTGTTACATTGTCATGAACCAGTAAAAAGCATTATTTAATTACAGAGCATCGTGTCTCGGCCTCTTGATGTGCTGTACTGAAATGTATTTAACTCATCTGCTATACCATAAAGGGATATTGACTTTCAAATTCTCAAAGGAGACCATATGTGTCATGTTGAGAAGCAAGACAGGGAAGATACTTGGTCATCTGGCTGTGCCCTGGACTTTAGCAAGGGCTTAGAAAGAAGAGAGCCAATGGCACCAGGGATTCCTCAACTGACTTTTGCAACACATGGATGATATTATAATGATGACTTCCCCTTGGGTATTTCTTGCCTTGGGTATTTTTTTAATATACTGAATTTGCAGAATTTTCCTCTGTAATTACTTTTCTTCCCTTTAGTAATTAAAGCAAGTGCTCATGTGAGGTGTTTCAGGTGAAGCAAATGGTTAGTGGATATCCTCAGTTACTTTCTGATACTGCTGAGCAGGTAGACATGAGGAAGAACTAGTTTCAAGTAAGTAGTTTGCTGCTGATTGTTTGGCCACCTCACCTTAGAAATTGCTGTCTTGCGGTTGCAAACCCTGACATTTAACATCAGGAGTTTGCTTTAAATATGAGGCAGATTGTCAGCACTTGCAGACTTGTGTCTAGTGAGCGAGATTTAAAAAGGAGAAATGGGAAATAAATCAGCAAATATCATTATGTTAGAGTATATAGCTGTGGTACTTCTGCGTATCTCAAAGGTTATAGCAGATCTGGCAGAAGTAGAGGGAAGGATAAAAGTGATGATGAAAGGGATGTAGCAGCTTCTTCATGAGAATAAATGAAATCTTCACTTACGGAAAGAGCTGTCAGGAATGAAGGCATATGACAAGTACATAGAGTATTGGGTGGTAAGGCAACTCAAATATGGAGCTTTCCCATTTTCACTTACCAGGATGTATGTGGGAAATAACTGGATGCCATGTATGGAAGAAAACCCAATGTTTACTACTTATTTTTTTCCATATAATGAAATTAGCATTGCAGTTCTTGTCCACAGGATGCATCACAAGTTGAGACATCACCTGGCTTGGTTTGCTGGAGAAAAACCACTGAGCATTTGCCTTGTTCTTACATTCTTCTACAGATGCCACAGATTTGGCTGCGGTTAGAAAGAAGATAATGGGCTGGGTGGATCTTAAGTCTGTCACTGTGTGGCTGTTCTGCCACTGTCAATGGAGCATTCTGGGGGTGACGACTAGCTTAGGAAATTTTGCTGTCTCCTTCACCTTGTCAGGGCATCCCTGTTTTGTGAGGAATGGGCTGGAACTGCTCACAAAAGGTGTGGTAATGTGACCAGCAGAGCAGGCCTTTCAGGGGACTTCATTTCACCACTTCATTGAAAGGGAAAAGAAAAAAGAACTGAAGAATCCTGTTAGAAATATCTGCCTTTGGATTGAAACTGTTACTGGACACATCAGAGATGTTTGCAGAATAAGTATGAAAGCTTCCTATGCACTTTCCTATGTTAGATTTGTGTTCCGTGAGGTACGTCTTTAATGAGGAAAGTGAACAAAATTACTTAAGCTTCAGTATGTCTGAAAATAGGTAACTAACAAAAAATACATATCAGAAAGAGTATACCCTGAATTCACCTGACTATATGGAAAATAATAAAAAGCCTTTTAGAAGTTAATTGGTATGTCCTTAGAATTTTTTGGTCTGTATTTTTAGCGTGCAGAATGTTTTGGATAATAGTTAATTGTGCCTATAAGTAGCCCCCAATTTTTTTATTTTTATTTTTTTTAATATAACACTGCTGGCATCTCTGAAAAACCAAATACATGGATATAATTGTAAAATTATATTTACTGCTGTTGAAAGGTGATAATTAGCCCTTAGGTTTCCAGTCTGCTGAACAAGTGGTTAAGCAGCTGAAGTTCCCATGGCATTTGCTCTTGAATGTGTAGACCCTTAGTCTTACTTTAGTAGAGTGTGGTGGGGCAAGAGATAGATTTTGTGTCTAGGCCTTAATTCTTCACTTGTTTTTCCACCAAACCTGCTCAATGGGTGTCTGTTCATTGGTAGGTGACTGCTTGTTTTGATAGAGGTTCTTCACTAGAAGTTGCAGAGATTTTTCCACATTATCTGTGCTTTGCTTCATGGTGGGAAGATTGCCTTCTCCCAGTCGTAGCTTTCGGTCCTAGTCTCCACAGTTCTTCAAGCTCTTGATCCAAACAAGGTTGGGTGTTTGGTTTTGGCTTTTTTTGGATTCAAGAATGGTCTAGGAGCAGTGGAGTGAGCACAGTCTGTCTCCTAGATTTTGTAAGCCACCCAAATCCCCTTTTAAATATAGTTATTAGTTACAGCTTGTATTTTGTAAATATTTTCTTTGCAGTGATTTATGGCCCTTAACCTCCTCATTATGATTCACAACATTTTGGACCGCCTGCTTCCTGGGGGAGAGAATGGGGGTTGTTTTTTTTTTTTGCCTGTAACTTGGACCTGAAGCAGTTCCAGTTCTAGAAGCAAGTGGGAGATGGAAACAGAATGTGCTGGGTATTAATGATCTCTGTGCTGGTCTGTTGCACCGGTGCTTGTCTGGCTCACCAGGGGAGGCATCCCTCTGTCCAGCCTTTCAGATGGAGATCTTCTCAGAGTTCAAGTGCTTGCTGGAGCCCCTGCCTTCCTGCTGCTGAGGGGAAATCCTCAGCAGCTGATCATCACCTGTATTAGGATAGAGGAGGTTGAAAGGTGGGATGATGGTTGTAGAGCTGCCTCCAAACCTTTCAGAAGACCCTTGTGTTGTCAAGTGTCTTCCTCCCGTTTTCCATGTGTATGTGCATGAGTAGAATCTGTGCTTCTCTTTGCAGCTGCCTCTTCCTACTTAGGGTTTCCTTGCTGATGGAAGGTGTAAGGGAGGAGCTGACCCAGGGGCACAGTCAGCAAGGAGTTAAAAGTGAAGCCCTTGCTTTGCTGTCCTGAGCTCTGATCTGTTTCTCAGTGACCTTGAGCAGAGCTCAAATCTTGCATGTGCAGGCATGAATGGCATTATCACCTGCACCAGTGTGTGTTACACAGGCCGTGCTGAGGAGGTTCAGTGAATCCAGGGCTGTTCCTAAATGTGAGATCCTTGCTGCAGCATGTCTCTGTGTTGCCTGATGACAGGCATTGGGACCTGGGGAATATGTATTAGCACCCTTCCAAGCAGATTCTGTAGAGAAGGGAGAGGGCTGTTTCTTCACTGTGAAGTGCTGACACAAGGCCAGAAGGTGATGGAACTCCTTGTGGGGAGGTAGTCAAGGTGGGGAGTGGGCACTTGGTGAAATGAGGGCTTTCATCATCTGGCTTGGTCAGGGCAGCACTGTTGCCATTCTCTGTTATGTGCTGCCTGAGAACAGGCTTCAGGCCCTTCCTTTCATCTCCTTCCTAATGAATTAAGCCAAGGAGTAACTATAAAAGGAAAAAAAAAAGATCTGAGGAGACTGCTTTTTTAATTTACATTGTAGCTGAATGTGTGGCAGTGGACAAATGCGTTGAGCTAATGTTACAGTGGTGGAAAGTTCAAATCTTACCTTAGGGCCATGGATGATAGAGATGAGGGAACTACAGCATCCAAAAGGAGTATTTAATATTAAACTACTACTGAAAATCAGGCTATGTGAAAGCCTGAAAAGCATTTGGAGGCTCTCAGCGTAGTTAAAAAGGTAAGAGTGGCCCAAGATCCCTTTTTCCTTCTATCATTTCTTCTCTTTGAAGCATTTGTGTTACTGTACACATCTCACGTGCTGCAGAATGACTCCTGTGTGGCAGCAGCTCTCTGCCATATGAAGGAACAGCTGTGAGTGCTTTTTGAGCAGGCCACTGTACATGATACATTGCACCCTTGGTAAGAAAGGAGTTCTGCCCTGCCTGGGAGCAAATGGGTGGGAGAGGAGTGCAAGCAACATTCTGGCTTCCTCCCCTGTGGAAACAGCAGATCCACTCCTGTGCAACCTCTGTTTTAATGTAGCCATCCCTTTTAGCAGCAGTATAGGTGATCTTGGGGAGTTACTTTGGAGCACTCACTTGCAGGTGTTGTATGCAGTGTTGATAGATAAGCTACTCCTGTGTTTTGTCCTTCTTGGACAGATTTGCCCTGAGGAGCAGAGGACTCTGATGGAGTCATAAAAGTAAAACCACTAAATAGCATGGTGTGATTTAATTGCAAGCCAGCTGCATTGATTCTTCCCCTAAGGGTGTACTCTCTGTAAGTTTGGAGAGCTTTTTTGTCATAGAGGTGAGTGAAGGGGAAGAGGGGGAACTTGCAGGTGGATGGCTTTTGGATAAGATCAAAAAGAAGTTTCTGAAGCAGTTCTCAAAAATTTGGTTTTTGCGGGACGGATGAGTCTTACACAAATAAAAGCCCTTTGTTCTGCTAGGCTTCTCCTGAGACTTGTACCGCTATGGGAAGTAGAGATGGTCGTCAGGGCAGTATTGTCATTCTTCTTATCACAGCTTAATTTGTATTAACTGGATCAAACATGTTTTGTGCTGTATGTGCAGCCCTACTGAAATGAAATGGAAAGCTGCCACTGCTCTGCTCAGCATGACAAAACCCCAGTGCTTACTGGTTGCTTGCTCTTGTCTTTGTATATACACTTGCTCTGTAACCAGTGTACAAGTTGAAGGTCCTGTCTGTAAGTGGTGTTTCTGGGCAGAAGATACTTTCTTAATGTTGCCAATTTAGTTTATCTGTGAAGAGATGTTTCCAAATGTTTGTGAAGTGTCCTATATTGAAAGATGTGCAGAGCAGCCTAGCAAGTCTGGTCAGTGGTTGGGGAATCATTGTGGGCAACTCCCCTCAGATTTGTTTCATCTTTGGTACACAAATTGCATATTTAAAACAGGGGGGAAAGAGGCCTCAAACCAGCAAAAAAAAACACCCCTACTCTTGCATCTTTAAGGCCTACATGTATTCTTGAAAGTGCATTAAAAAGATTGACTCTGGCAATTACAGTCCTTGCCTTATTATAGGGCTTCTTTTTACTTGATGGGTTAAGAAGGAAGTCAGGTTGGCATCTAAAGAGTTGAAGTGACACTTAAAAGTGCATCACACAGGTAGTCAAAGCTTGACTCCTAGGAGGCTGAGGCAAGCAGCAGGAGATCGAGTAAGTGGGTGGGTGCTTTTTGAATACCATGGCCTGTCAGTGAATGCACTTGGAAAGGGACAAGAGCAATAAAACCGACCAAATTGTAGTCTGCTTTGTTCTGTGGCTCTGAGGTTTTGGGGTCATTCTTCTGACTAAAGTGCAAAAAATGCCATTTTCTCATCAAGCCATTTTGCAGACAGGCCTTGCCTTTATATTTAATGCTGTGCTCAAATTTTAGCGCTTTTCAGTCTAAGCCAGCCCACACAAGCAGTTTAGGTTCTATTCCTTACTTTTCTCCTGACATTAATCTCTGTGCAGGCATTATGTCTCTCCTCTGGTACACAGATCTCCCTTATTCCTCTGCCTGCTTCTTGTACTTTTTCTATGAACAAATACCCCTGGTGTACCCCTTGACCTCTCTTTGCTATGCCAGTCAGTGCTTGAGAGTAGTGGAACAAATTCCCTTTCTTGGCTGTGGAATTGGTAGCAAAAAGCAGCACTTGGAGTTTTTATAAATCTTGCAGTGGTGATGACTGTTTCCTGTTCCTGGGCTCACTTAAATGTATGCGAAAAGTTAATCAAAGACATCCGTAAACTGTTCCTATATGGATTTTACAATTTAATTATAGATTTTCTGTTGGGGTAATGTTTCTCTGAAGGGAACTTGACAGAGCAGATGCCGTTTTGCCTGGGGATGCACTTCTGGTATTGGCCCGATGAAGAGCTGCCACTTCAGCTGTGGGATTTTGATGATTGCATGAACATCCTGCCACATGAGATTAGAGTGGCGGTGCTACCTCCCGGCTCCAGGATATGAAAGATCCGCCTCTTCATTAGAGCTTTCATATGGTGGCAGCTGAAGTGAGGAAGAACAGGCTAAAAGGGAGAAGAAGCCATTTAAGAAAACCAAAGACAAATCTACTAAGCTGAAAGGTGATAGGAGGGGAGGGAGGCTGAGATCTCATTACTGTTTATTTATGGAAAGGGAGGGGAAGAACAACAGATCAATTGTTAAGTGCTACTGGCTTTATCAAAATAATTGTCAAGGGCTAGATAGCTCAATTGCAAGCATAGTGCTAATACCTAAAAAGAGGTAGACAAGGCACGTGACAGGAATTTGTGTGATTTCTACTCATGCACACACTTTTGTCTTTTCTGATTTCAGCAGACAGAAGGAGGGGCACAGACAGATGGACAGCAATCACAGACACAGAACAGTGAGAGTACTGAGAGCAAATCCACTCCAAAACGACTTCATGTGTCTAACATTCCCTTCCGCTTTCGAGATCCTGACCTTCGGCAGATGTTTGGGGTAAGTTATGAGCACCTTTTCAGGCATGGCAGAGTCTCCTTCCCCCCAGGTGGGACCCGTGCTGCTTGTGTATTTGTGTGAATGAAAAGCCTCTCAGTTTAGTCAGCACACTGTAATATATTTGCAGGATTAGGACAATTGGTAGTGTTTAACTCAGCTGCACATAAGAACTATAAGTGTTCTTCTTATTAGGATGTTCATAGGATCATAAAATGGTTTGGGTTGGAGGGGATCTTAAAGATCATTCAGTTCAAACACCTGTGCCATGGGCTGGAGCTCCTTTCACTAGGTGTGCTTAGAGCTCCATCCAGCCTGGCCTTGAACGCATCCAGGGATGGGGCATGCACAACATTTTGGGGCAACCCACAACTTCTCTGAGCAACAATGTTTAGTGTAATCTAGCAATTGGTTTGGGGAAAAAAAAGAAAACAAAATGAAACTTCACCTTATTTCTGAGTAAAGGCCAGGATTAAATGCTGTCTTAATATATGCCTTGCAAAGCACTGTTTTTCAGTTGCATAGAAACGTGTTGTAGTATTTGTCTTCCCTCGTGATCCGTTTCTATGATGAAAAATGGCTGCAAACAATTTGCCAACCAGCAATTGCATGTGGAAAAGCTAGTGCAAGTCAGATAGTATTTTACATTGTGTATGATATACATTCTGTTCCTTTTGACCAAACAGTTTCTCTTCCCTAATCCTTGGATGCTATTCATGATTCTTGATTTATAAGCTCTTTGAGGAAATGTTTATGTGAGTACCCATTCCACGTGAACACAGAGATAAATGAGCAAGGTGCCTCATGACCTAACCTTCAGGTGAAGTTATCTATATGTCATCATCATCATCAGGAATATTTGACTTGTTGATATGATTATAATATGATCCTTGATGGCATATTTTAGAGTCTTCAGAAATATTTATTTCTGAAGTTAACAGCTGCTGCCTTTTTAAGATGCAGTCCAAATAATCCAAGTCAGGAGAGCCTAAACCTAAGGTTGCTCTTGTCACCTTAGGCTTTGAGTGTGTACCTTGGTTCTCATTTATAGCCAGTTGCTCCTCCAAATTCTCCAGTATTTCTGTTTCAATTGTTGCATCTCTCGAGCCATCTGTGTGGGTGTGTATGCATGCACAAAGGCACACTCCTGCATGCAGAGTAGTGTTGCACTATTGTAAATGTGTCTAATTCATGGATTTCAATGCTGTCAATGAGAGAAGAATTGGGCTTATTTGTTTGGAGCTTGGACAGTACAAAAGGAGCAAAACAATGGTCAAAATACAGAAAAGCAAAACTGCTATTCAGAGGGACCTGGCCAGGCTGGAGAAATGGGCTGAGGGAAATGTTAATATACTCAACAAGAGTGAATTTCAGGCCTTCCATCATACTCAACTTTCTGTCAACCAGGACCCCCAGGTCCCTTTCTGCAGCACTGCTCTCCAGCATCTCCTTCTCCAGTCTGTCTGTACATCCAGGGTTGCCCTGTCCCAGGTGCAGAATCTGGCACTTGTCTTTGAGACTTCATGTGGTTGGTGATTGTCCAGTCCTCTAATTTGTCTAAGTCTCTCTGCAGGGCCTCTCTGCTTTTGATTTATCAATTAGATAACTGGAAATTTTTGTTTTTATTGTGAGGATGCTTTAATAGTGGAACATGTTGCCCAGATGGGTTGTGGAACCTCCGTCCTTGAAGTATCTGGCTTGGCACAGCCTAGCCAACAAGGTTTCATTAGACCTGCTGTGAGCAGGGGATGAACTAAATGACCTCTGGAGTTAATTCCCAGCCAAAACTATGGGTCTGTGATTTGCTGCAAGAGGCCTGGGTTTGCTTCTGTGTTGTTCATACCTTAGATTATTGTTCTACTCTTAATGTCTGTGGGGAATGTTTTCAGAATTGAACTCATCTCCTGGCAATCTGTGATTGCTGAATCTTCTGCTCTGCTTTTGTGTTTTTTTTTAGCTTGCTTTTTGCTGTTGCAGGGCTGTGCAGTAGGCAGTTCCGTCCGGTTTGGACAAATGGTTGCTGAAATCACAGCCAGTTCTTGGACCACCTGCTACAATCTGTATTTATCACGTCCTGCTCTGTGCTATGGCTGCTCCCCTCTCCTGGGAGCTGCATCACTTAACGTAAATTGCTCCCCATTGCTGTCCCTTCTCCTGGGACTGGTGCTTGATTGACAACTAGCCCTTTTCACACTCCTTCACCTTGAGGCTTTTCTGTCATGTGCTCCTGGTGTGGGAGACATGGATGAGATGGAAATGACAAGGACATCCCTGACCTGGTGACTCTTGCCTATGCTTTGCAGATTGGGACACCCAGGCAATTTAAATGAACTGCTGTCCTAAGAAGTGACTTGTAGAAAATGCAGCCTCATTACTTGCCTTAAGATTTCCTGTCCTTTTTTAGGCCTATATGGTACACGTTATGTCTAGGAGGGATGGGGAAACAATGCTTTATGAATTAGTTTCTGGTGTTCCTCTGGTGTTTATTTTTTCTCTAAACATAATTTCCAGTTCCAGCACAGTGATGTGATTTTAACTGGGTAAATTATACATTCCTTGTAAAACCCTTTGGTAGCTCACCTGGCTCTGTGGTTGCTGAGAGCTATGCCTGCCAGAGGAGAATTTATCATCTTTTGGGACACAAAACACCCCATGTGCCACTTTTCTGTAATAGAGAACTTTGCTACTTTGCCAAGGAAATAATGAATGATTCTTGCACGTCTTCTTTTTTTCTCTCAGTGCTGCTTCTCTCAGCATGTTCATAGCCTCGAGCAGGAGAGCATGCTCTCTGAATCCTGCTTGCTCCTATTTCGTTTTCAGGATCAGGATGCTTTCCTTTGGGTGACTCACTGAAACCTACCCTTTCTCCTAAAGGGGACTCATGGTTGTCTGAGTCTTCAGCTGTGACTGGCCCGTAACCCCCATCTTCTCCCTCTCCCTTCTGTGTGTCAGGTCCCATCTCCTCAACGTCATATCTGAGAGACTCAAAATCCTTGCCTGGAGTGATTTTCCCAAGCTACTGTACAAAGAGAGGAATTGGGTAGACAGTAAAGCCATGGAGGAAGAAATAAATGTGATGGTAGGGAGGGAGTAAAGAAGTCCCCTCAAGGATGGAACAGCATGCGAGAGGTCAGCCCAGTCCTGGGGCACAGAAAATATCTAATGCTTTTGTCCAAACTTGAGTAGAGGTGGACTTGGGACATGTTGTCCCGTGTGCGATTAAATACATATTACATAACGCTTTCTAAACCTGCACCGTTTGGCAGAGCTGCAAACATAAGGATTTCTTAACAAATTCAAATTATTTGGGTTCCAGCAATCTCTCAGCTATAATGTGTTTCTGGCAGGTCCTTGAGATATCCTCAGGAATGGACCAAACATTTCCTTATGTATATGCATCTTACAGGGTGGCAAATAATATGGCCTGCTTGAAACAGGTAATATTTACTTGACATTTCATGAGGCCAATGAAAAGACTTCCAGAAAGCTTCTAGAAGGAATAGGTCATTTTCTAATGCACATAGTTCTGCACCCACTGTGGAATAAATCAATAGTTGACCTTGTTCTAACAGATAAAGAAGAGTTAATGGCTGACCTGAAATCCCACTGTTGCCTAGGTACCAGTGATTGTTATTAGTCTGTATTTGCTTTGTGCAAACAGAATATGGCATCAGGCAGCACTGTAAGGAGCTTTAGAAGAGTCTGTTTCTTGGAGTTTAAACAATTGGCAGGATAACTGCCCAGGAAGGTACCTTTAAAAGGGAAGTATTAATGGAATGATTCTACAGTCACTGAAACTGTGGTAATAAAACTCAAAGCATTCTGCACGTGGGGCGAGGAGGAGGAAGTAAATAGCAGTGAGTATAGTTGCAAACTTAAGCAAAGAAATAGGTGAAAAAAGGAAATGTGCTAGTCAGGGATATACTGGTGACCTAAGTTCAGAGAACCCATCAGGTTTTTTACATGCAAAGATAAAAGGTCTATGTATGGGCACAGTATAGAATCAGGAAGTAATTGTGTATTTTGGGGGGAAAACCCCATAAATAACAGGGAAAAAAATCGAATAGGGAAAAAAAACCTCAACTGCTTGTGTTTAGACTTTAAGAGGGGGTATTTTCACCTTATCTGGTTTTTTATGTAATTTATAACAGAGACGGATGAGACTATGCTCACTAATATTTAAAAACCAGCAGATCTAGAGAAGGTATGTCCAAAGATAATAGCCAAAGCAAGGCTCCATTATTCATTAATGCTGATTTTTAGCCAATTCTTGTAAGTTAGGCAAGTTGCAGAAGAGTGGAGAACTGCCCCAAGATTCATGATTGAAAAAACCTGAAAAGGATGTCCCAAAGAGCTAAGAACTATCTACCTGTGTGTTGATCCAAGATAGAAATAATTTTGGAAGGTTTTAAAAAAGCGCATTAGAATCTGAAGAAGTATGTTAGTATCTATTCAGCAGAACTTTGTAATATACATCTTTGCAGACAAATGCTGTCTTGTCTATTTTGACAAGATTGTACAAAGCAATACTGATATAGTGAAACATTGCTCAACCAATTGGATTTGTCCAAGTGACCAATTTTTAAGAAAAGTAATATTTATCTCAAGCACAGCACACCTTAGAGGTATTAAGAACCTCTTTAATGGTAGATAATAAAAAGTGGTAGTTACTGGGGAGACAGCTGTGATCGAGACTGTTTCTTGTGTCGGTTTCCCCAGGGATCTGTTTCCATTGCTGTCCTGTGTAGTATCTGTATCAACCCATGGCGACAGTACTATTAAAACCTTGCCTGTAAGGTTTGCAGTTAAAAAACTATTTGAGGAGGAGGAAAGAGAAAGATAAGGTTAGAGAATGAGTAGAAATGCCTGGTTGACTGATGATAAATCCAACAAAAACATGTTTGATGCAGCTCATTGCAGAGTACTGAGAATAGACTGGGAACTGTTCTGTGCTCTTAAGATGGAAAGCTTTCTTTGGAAAACACAGGTTTGAGAGAGTAATAGTGATTTTTGAAGATAGTTGCTTCAATAATTCAAAGAGGGTTATCAGGTTGAAGGAGGGATGTGATCTTGTTCGTGTTCAAAATTGAAAAGAGTGTGACTGCATTATTTTATTCTATTCTGAGGTCAGTTTAAGACCAGAAAAAATAAACTACAACTTGGAAGATGAGTGATTTTTTTTAACTGGGTAAGGTATTAGGTACCTTATTTACTCAGCTAATTAAAAAGAGAGATTAGGAGACAAGTAATTTCTATACAAATGCTTATATATGGAGGATACCTACTAACAGGGAGTTTAGGTCTTGTTTACAGTCATGAGATTTTCCAGTTGGAAGCTGAGATTTAACACAATTACCCTTGTAATAAGAAAAAAATTCATAGTCATTGACGCTTTGAACAATGGAACAGCTCACCAGGGAGAAGAGTTGCCATCAGTGTTAAAAACAAATTAGCAACTCTTTTTGCAAAATCTTACTGTCCATTTTCTGAGGGACATTCTTTGGCTAATGTGTGTGAGGACTCTGCCATGATGGTAGTCGTGTTCTCCTGCGCTGCTGGTGTGTTGTCCCCTTCCTTTCTGGACTGTGTAGGCAGAAGAAAAATTCATATTTCCCCTCAACACATTTCTAGTCCTTTCAGCTTTGTGCTGTGATAATGTCTGTGCTTGCACCTTGTGGTTGGTACCTTCAGCCCTTCCCTCTCATGCTTTCTCTCAACCATTGCTCCACCCAGTATAAAATTGTCTGGGATGGTCTGGTCATTTCTGGACTTTTGAGTTGGATGGATTTGGAGTATCCTGGTGATGGTGGAGGCAGGGTTGGACAGCCTGCGAGAGGAAAATCCTTCTATTCTCAAGCTGAACCTTGAATTCTCTCCACAAAAACAAGCAAGTGGATTGTTTTGGTAGTTCATATGGATGTGCTTGCACAAAATCCCTTACCTGTTGTGAGAGCAACAGTATGAGTCACAATTGATGTTTCTCAGAATTTACTGTGGTGAAATGCTCTTTGCTTGAGTGTAAGATAAAAATAAGGACTATGTTGATGATGGTTGCAGATGAAGGTGGGTTAGTACAGTACAGGGTGTGAATTTTTTCAGACTCAGGCTTCAAATGAAGATAATGTTCGTTTTTATTTTTTTTTAAACTTCCTCAATCCATCGCTACAACTTGTAGACTGTTAGCTCTTTCTGCTGGGGAGAATAATCAGGCAAATTGATAAAGGGGTTTTGTGTGTTATCAGTACAGCAGTAATAACGCATAGGTGGTTTCTATAAAGGTGACTATAATGTCACATTTAATTAATTTCAGTTAATAAAGCTGTTAATAATGTCATTTATTACAGGTGACAGAATGGTAGCTACTTTTTTTTGCATTGGATGTTAAGGCAGGTAGTGTTACCCTTTTCCTTCTCTAAGGAGGAAGAAATTCATATCTCTACTGTAAGGTTCTTTGTGATGTGTGTTTGTGGTAGACCTCTGCTTTGTATGACCCAAGCAACATAGCTCTGCAAGCTCAGATATTTCTGGAAGCTCTTGCAGCCCTCAGATCCTGGCCTCTGAGGAAACATTTTGTCACTTTGCACTTCCTAAAATATCCCAGTGGATATAATTTCTCATCCAACTTCATTCTGGTGTCAAGAGTATGAAACACTTCCATAAGGCTGTAGTTCGAGGCTAAAGCAGTAATGAATTTGACTACAGTTCTTTGTCAGCAAGAACTTGGTAGAATATTAAGTCTGTGTTTGCCAGTAAATAAATATAAATACAAAAGTAATTAGTGATACACAAGTACTGGCAATGGAAGAAGTACTCATTTAAGTGTTAAGGTATATAGGTGAATAATGTGATAGAACAAGAAGCTCTGACCTACAGGTGATACCCAAAGTACAGCAATAGCAAAGTTGCTCAAAGGGACTCTGCTTTCCAAGTGGATTGCACACCTGAAAGAGGAGGCCCTATCTTTCTGGATATCAAGATGTATTTTAGTTTTTTCATCTCCTGGTACTACTGGCCACCAATTGCATGTAACAAGTCTAATGTGCCAGTATTGGAGAACAAATATCCTGACACAGAGTGGTCTCTCTGTGATTTTTCTGGTTTCCAAGCTCTTCCTGTGATGAGAGTGAACCCCAGCCCTGTCATAGGGCAGGGCTTTGTTCCTGCTGATATTGGTTAGAGTTATGAGAGGTTCTGCTGATTATATTGATGTGTTTCATCTGGGTGTTTTCTGAAACCACCTTTCAAAAAGGACTTGTGTGCTCGGTGCTGCTTGAGCATTGTGCTTTGTCTGCACGGCCATGGCATGCAGGAGTGCTTGTGCCCCTGGAGCTGCCAGCAGCTCTTGTGCTGTCTGTCTTGCTCTGAGAAAGCTCTCTGATGTCAGCTTCTCTATAGACCCTCTGCTGGAAGGCAGCGGTGGCTGGATCATACATTTATCTAAGATTTTTTAGGTTTTCATGTGGTTTACTAGGAGAGTCTGCAGCAAGACTGTGCTGAATGTCATTTAGTAAACAGTGCTGTGCTGTAGCTGGATTTAATTGGATAAAAGGCCTGGGTAAAATTACATGGAGTTGTCTTTTATTGACCCAGTTTCATATGGATTCAGTCTACATGCTAAGTACTCTCAAATTGATTTTGGAATGTATGCTGCTTTTGTGGGCATGGGTCCAAGTACCTTTTCTGCAGCAGCAGTACCAGGTTACACTGCAGTCACACCTCAGGGGAATGGCACAAAGCAGGAACAAGGAGATGGAAATGTAGACCTGGAAGCTGGACTGGTGTTACGATCTCTGGGTGGTGCCCTGCAGTGCTGTTCATCCCCATCTCACTGTTTGATGTGGAAATCTTTTATTTGTGATTTATAGAATAACAAATGACTGAGAAACTGTTTGTCATGTTGGTTTTTTTTGTTTGTTTTTGGGTTTTTTGTTTGGTTTTTTGTTTGTTTTTTGTTTTGTTTTGTGGTTGGTTTTTTTTTTGGGATGGCTGTGGTCAGTAAATCATGTTAGAAATCTGCTCTTTGTATGGCTTCCTGTTAAAGTCTGCTTTCTTAGAAAATGTGTTTCATTGGGCAACAGCTCAATGGACTGCTTGACACCTTTGAAGTTTGTATAGCTCACTGGACTCATCTCTAAGTGAATTTTATAGGACTAGTGAAACTGCTTGGACATATGGAGTTCTCTTGTAGGGATGTAAGGTTGTCACATGATGTTTCTCATTATCTTTTGTTGTTCCATGATTTCTGGAGAATTTGCCTTGTACTCCCTGTTGTTTGCATCTTTAGGATTAAGTTATTTGTCTGGCATATTTTGGAGCTGACTTTGAAAACCCTAGACAGGGAGAGGAGTCGGGGCCAGCTGGAACACAGCATATCAGAGGGGCCCTAACAAATTGTCAGTGCCTTGGAAGACAAAAGCTTTCTGGTGCCAGATCTCTCAAATTTATTGTTTAATGAAGCTATGGCCTCAGCTGGAAAAATCTGTTGCCTTCGTGTCATCTGGGTGAAAGGAAATGCATGGCATGCATATACCTTCCCTTGCATGATGCCCTTGCATCTATGATCAGGTAAGACTGTTTGAGCCTTCTCCAGAGACTTGCAGAGCTTTAAGCAGAAGTTCTTGGTGATCACTGAATGAGCCAATCAAGTCTGTGAGCGCAGCGATTCGTGTCTTCAAGGTTAGAGATTAGAGGGTTAGTCCTCATGGATGACTTAAGTGTGGGACTTGTTTTATTTGGCCAGACCCTCTGTCTTTAGAAAAATACAAACGTGCCTGTATGTACATGATTAAAAAAAATTATTATGAGGGCACTTGGTGTTGGCCCTTTTATTTAGATGGCCTAGCATTTTCCATACAAAAATTGTGACCTTTCACTAAGGAGCTCTTAAAACTTCCATTGTTTGCAGTAGACTGTTGACATTTGGTAGGCAAAGCACCATCGGAGAACAAAGTGCCTTTTTATGTTCCACTAAATGAGATTCAGCTTTGAAGGAGCTATAAACTGTTAAAATGAACTAGTTCTTTTTCTCCTGCTTTCATTCTTCAGGAAAATTCTGGCATGCTACCAAAAATAAAGTGCCTCTGGTGCTGGGACCTGCTCTAACTAACTGTTGCAGCAGTGAGGACAAGAGTGGTGGTGTTAGGAACTGTCAGAGGAGCTGTGGCAATGGCTGTGGCAGAGCCTTGAAGATCCCAGCACATGTCCTCCTGCCTCACAGTGCTGCTTTCCTTCAGGGAATTTTGTGGAGCAGGAAACGCCTCCCCAACAAACCTCCATTCAGCAGTTAGCCCCCATTGTCTCCGCTCTTCTCTCCCAAGGAGGTCTTTCCCTCTTACCTCTTCAAACACCCACAGCTCCTGGGCAGGAAAGAGACTGGGGCAGCTGGCATGGGTGGATGTAGTAGATGTCAAGCCTGTGTTTGCTGCAACCACAGGATCTTAATTCTGTCATCTGGGAAATGAGGTACCTCCATCATCTCCTAGGCAGGGAGGGCCACGCCACCTCTTGTACAGCTAGGTCAGGGCTCTCGCGTTCCGTGTCACCGCTGGCGTTCCGTCAGCCACAAGAAGTTAAATGCACAGGACAGGGTTTTCCGTTGGGGTGGAAACCCTGGGAAGTGCAGGGAGCTCAGCCCAGCAGGGCTGGCAGCAGTGCCCGAGGATCCAGGCCCAGCTGGGTGTGCCCAAAGGGGAAGATGGCGTGGCATCATTGCGCACCAGAAGCCGCGTGGTTGGTTCTCTTTCAGGATGATTCTAATGAAGTAGAAAACAGTGATTTTTGATGGCTTTGAAGATTCTGAAAATAATTTTGGCATTTGCATTTATTGAGAGCCTGGGTGTTTCAGTGTGTGTGACAAGGCTAGGCAGCTGAGCTGACCTGGCAGGGGACAGATCCTGCTCTCGGGCAGGGTGTGCTGCTTTCCACTCCCTTTTTCTTCTTTGAGCAGGAATGCTCACTGACCCTTTAAGCCACTTCAGATCAGTAGATTGTCAGAATCTTTGTGTGTATTCCTTTTCTTGGGCTAGGTTTTCACAGGATTGCCGAGCTATATCAGTTTATCTGCAGGTGAGAATGAAAACTGAGGCCAGCTCTGGAAGGCTAGTGAGGCCAGACAAGGAAGGACAAAGGAGAAGGGACAGCCCTTCAGCAGCCACAAGCTGTTAAATTGGTTCAGCCCAGTCATGTAACTATGCTGAGATAGCCTACCAAGAAAGCAATCATGACAATCATGACTGATTTCTTTCATGGCAATACCAAAGCCATATGCAACAAAGACAACAAAAAGCAATCAACGGTTAATCTCCTTTATTGACAAGCCCACACCAAGTGTGGGATAGAAATAGAAAATGTATTTTAGCTGTGATTGGCACAGACGTGGTCAAAAGAGGATCCAGCATGGATCAAGCCTAAGCTGTTGAGATGCTGAGGTTTCAAGGAAGATGCATGTTTACATTAGCATTATTCAGACTTGTGTAATGTAGGATGTTGTGGATTCAATTGTTCTTGGGATGAATAGAGGATCAAGTATTGTCCTTAAACAATAGAACAGTAAAAACAACATCTGTGAACCAAGATCTCCTTTTTAAGAATGGAGAAGGGAAGCAGACAGAAACCATAGCTAAAATTGTTGGAAGTGTTTTGTTTGCTTGCAGACAGTTGTAGAATACTTGTTCAAGGGACTTGGTAACTTTTTATTGCTTTACATATTCAGAGCCTCTTGTCAGCCATCATGGCTCCCTGCTGTAAATGCTCCATGTTTTCAAATCTGGCCGCAAGCCTTTCAAGAAGGGAACCCACAAAATGAGTATTACACCCATTTGACTCTGAATGCAAATGTTGATTAGAAAAAAAAAGGGCAAGAATGCTGGGCAAAGGGGAGAGTGTTCCAGTGCCTGGATGCTGTGTTCATCATCCTTTTTAACTGTGAAACCATTCTGTATTTTCTTTCTGTTCCTTCCTTCATTTGCTACCAAACTTAAATCAAAACCATATTGATGGAAGCGTTCCTAAATAATGGGATAGGAAAAACTCTCAGATTTTTGTAGCATTTGTCTGAGCGCAGTATACGTCTCTAGATCGAAAACTGCTCCGTATACACACTCCTAAAAATGATATCTAGACCTGTCTTTCTAATGAGCGTTTTGGAAATGGAACACTGACACTTCTGGAGGACAGAGCACTGTGGGCCTCTGTTGAAGTGGTGGTGCTTTTACCTCTAGGTTACTGGTTTGCGTCTGGCTACTTCAATACAAATATTCTGATATGTTCGAAGCAATGTCAAAGATGTAATCCATACCTAGCTCCACAGAGGTGGTAAATCTCCTTCGTACCTTGTAAATCTTGTTTTCCATTTCATGTTCTGTGCTAAATAGGGAGCTCTTTGGAATCTGTTGTTACAGTGCAGAGCTCTCCTTGAGGTCTCCGGGCTGAGGCAGAGGTCAGAATTCTATTACATGTGATAAACTTGCATAGGTTGTTGTCCACCTACTGTATGTCACAGGTTGAAGTTGAATGATCTTTTTATGAAAAACAAGCTGTTGGGAGTTTTCCTTTTTCATGGTTTCTGAATCTGCCATCAATTCTTTTGAAAGCTTGGAGTTTTGGAAAATAAAGGGAAGGAAAGAAGCTTTAGAGTTTAAAATCCCTGAGGCTGGGAGTCTTATGTTACTATCACTTCCAGAGAAACATCACTGTTAAGTTTCTCTTTGTGATAGCCACTTCAGGAGGAAGTTGAAATGCTGAATTATATGTGAGAAATGTTGGATGTGTGAGATGAAATCATATAACCCTGTCTTAGATGAAATAGTAGAATGAGGGAAGAAAGAATTGTTTAGATTAACAGAGGAAAGATGAGCTTCCTCAAATCCCTAAAACTCTTCTGGAGGTTGTTTTTCTTTCTTTAGACTTTTGTAAGAAAACCTGGGGTTTGTAACCAAGAGGATCTCTATGTCTTTACCCGAGAGAATTGGGTCACGTCACTGGGATTTTATGCCTTTGCCTGTATGCTAGAAATGGAAATATTCTCACCTCCCTTCTTGCACTAAGCCAGCCCCCCCAAAAGGTAGGAAAAATGGACTGCCAAAAATAATTTTTTTTTTCTTTTCCCTTGTCTCTCTGCAGCAATTCGGCAAAATCCTTGATGTAGAGATAATCTTTAATGAGCGTGGCTCGAAGGTAAGTCCTGTTTCTGTACCCGCTTCTCTTGTTTTGATTGCAGAGTAAAAGGCAGTTCATTGCCTAGAGAACATATTCTGTAGAGATCAGCAGGAATTAGTGTGATGGGGGAAGGGAGAAAGCTATTTTGGGGACTGTCTCCTGTTCCCTCTGACTGGACACTCTGAGCATGGTCATTTCTGGGCAGCATGTACAAATGCTCAGAGACACTCCTGTCTGTAATGTGGGATCAGGTCCCCCAGCCTTTTGAACAGACAGGGAGTCAGTCAATTGAGCCTTTTTACCAACCTGTTCCCATTGCACTGGCAATGGCTGCCCTGTGAGGAAGGCAGAGTAAGGTAAAACAGCTTTGTGTGATGGGAGACTGTAAGAACAAAAGCTAACTTGCCTCCATCCCTGCCATTTTCATTGCATTAAAATACTTCTACAGAAAAGCTGTCATATCTCATATGTGAAAGGATTTTATTTACTCTGTTTTGCAGACTTACTTGGCACTTCTAAGATACTGACCTTTCATGTTTGAGATATTTGATGCTTTAATATAAGCATCCTCATTCCACTTGCCCTGCCCCATGTGGACCTCCCCCACAGAATTTGCATTCACACTCCTATTTTCTTCCTACAGATATATTAAGAGGGAGGTTTTGTTTAGGGTTAATGGTAATTTATTTATCTGGAGATGAGATTTCAAATGTTGCTCAGGTCAGCTGCAGAGAGATTCAGTGATCTCTGTCCTAATTGGCAATTGGTTCTCATCACATAACCAGTATCACCACAATGACAAATTGATGTGATTCTCTCTCTGCCCAGGAGGTTCAGCACTGGAATAGCAGGGAGTTTTGCAGGTCAGGAGCGAGGTGCATTGCCAAAGCTCTATGGGGGAAGCTTGCACAGTGCATGTCTATACTCTGCTTGACTTAATCAATGCTAAGATTCCCATTTTCAATTAAAACAAAATTTCCCTCCACCTCACACACACGTGTGTGCACATGTGTGCATGCACACAAAAGGTTTTGAAGTTGCAATTCAGCTAAGCAGTTTTGGTTTAGAGTCTATGCCTTTTGCTTGGATTTGAGGTTCACAGTCTTTATGGTGGCCTCTTTGCTTCAACATGTATTCTGGGGTATTTTGATATTCAGCGCCCTCTGCAAATTCCCAGCCATGTTGCCCAAGATGCATTCTGAAATTCTTCAGTCCTGTATTAGCTGGAAACCAGAAAGCCGTTGATCTCTTTACAAAAGAAAGGAGTTTTAGCCCTTTCCCCTATCCTCTGAGTCTGCTCAATACCATGGTTTTCTTTTGTTTTGTTTTTTAACAAGACAGTCTGAACAAGTAAATGTTTATATGGTTTAGTTAGAGAGTTTTACTTCCCTGCATGGTCAAAAATCTATATGCTTTACCAAAACAATCAGTTGTGCTGAGTTTGTAAATATTTATTCTGCTCTCTGTTGTTCTTTTGATATTTATAGGCCAAAGCTACCTGTGAATTACTCTTGATTTTAGTCATTTTTGTTTGGTTTTGAGAATAGCCTCTGGCCTCTATCAAATCCCTACTTGCTCAGATATAATTGCAAAAGAAAGAACAAAAATAACTGGCCTGGCAAAATGGTGTGCTCTGTTCTTCATATGCCACTGTCTGTGCTTTCCAGAGCAGTGTTTTCCTCTCCACACATGAACTTCACTCTCTCTCTCTCTCTCCCATCCATACAGCCCTGTATATTAAACGCCCACAGCTGCCCTTTCCCTTCTAGGCAGCATTGACATTGAAGGCTTTTCTGTGAAGACTTGATTTATGACTATGAAAAGTACCTTCTCGTGCTGTTGCTAAAGCCCAAGGCTTCTGGTTTTCAGTTAAAACAAAAATTATTGCTGAAGAGTTCCTTGATGAATTTTACCCTGAACCCTTAATAAATATCTGGGGGGAAAAAAAAAAAAAAAAGAAAGCAGAGATGTTCTTCCAGTCTTTATTAACCCTGCAGTTTTCTACTGCTTTTTTGTCATCTTACAGCAAAAAGCAGTTACAAAACTGGTAGCCTGTATTGAGGGATGTCCAGAATCTGACCAGAATGAGAAAACAGCCAAAGAGTTATTTCATGCTATCTTTGCATCCTTCTCACCCAAAATAATTCCTGTTTTTAAAAGAATGCAAGGTTCTTCCTGCTTAGCATGAAAATGGGAGGCCCCGGTGTTTGAGTGGGGTGTAGCTGCACGAAGCACCTGATATTCACATAACAATGGAAAAACAACAGTTTGGTGATCTGATGGTGAAGCAAAGGAAATGGATCTTTCTGGAGGCCACTCACTCACTCTTGGGTTCTTCTTCCACCTTAGGAAAAAAAATCTGAATGCATTTTCCTGCCCTGTGGTTTCCATTCTAATCTAATGATATGAAACCTCTCTCTCTTCTCCTCCTCTCTCTTGGGAATCCGAAAGCAGATGCTCCTGCTGCCTGCCTTGTGCTGTGTTCTCAATGCTCCCTTCCCTTCCCTGGGTTCCTAAGGGTTGTAGTGTTTTGTGTATATGTTTTGTAAATATTTAAAAGGTACAGTGGTAAATCCCAAACTGCCCTGGGTTCGCCCCCACCCAGTGTACGACGGGGTTGAGCAGCGCTTTGTCCCTGCCCAGCTGTGGCAGGAGAACTCTACTGGGATGGATCCAGTGCTGGTCTGTAGGAGGGACTGGAGGAAGCCTTCAGGTAGTGTTCTTAATTTTGAATCCACCTGAGATGACCAGGCAGTTTTCTTCGACAGCCTGGGGAAAGTCTGTCAAATGGGCTGCATCTTCAGGGTCACTGTGTGCTTACAAAGTTTGGTGACCAAAGAAGAGAGCTAGGTGTGTCCCTCACAGCCACCTCACACCTCAGGTTCTTTCAGAAATTGTATTTGTTGACTTCCTGTATCACAGCAGTGTAGGAGGCAGTTAATGAGTTTTGCTGATTCTTCTCTCAAAGCAATACAAATTTTTCTTTTGTAACTCAATTTCTTCCCAGATTCAGACTGTTTAGTAAGATTATACGGGCCCTGGTAGACTTCACACTGATACTGCTTTGCTGTGTGTGAGAAACAAGATAAAAACTTTAAACATTCCTTGAATTTAATTTTGTTTTATTCTTGTTTAATAGAATGACGTCAGTCTTCCCTTGATGTGTTTGGATTTTTTTGCTTGCTTCCAGGAAACTAGCTGTTTGTTTCATTTATCCTGTTTACCATTACATTTCTGGTTCTGACTGGTATAAGTGCCTTTAAATAGCGTTCTGCCCATGGTTGCAGTTTACCACGCACTTCACTGAACCGTGAATAAAACACCTCCAGAGGAAGTCGAGAGGATTCCTGCTCCTTTTGTTAGTGGAGATGCATCCTCTAGATGCGTATTTTGCCGCTATTGTGCTGAATCGAACAAGTGGACATATTTGCAGAATTAATGCAGTCTGTCTGTGTAATGAGTACCCTGTGGCATTTGTAAAGCTGCAGGGGAAGGGAATCCAAGCTCTTTGCTCACCAGCTGTGTACCGTGTGGCATTCCAAGATGTGCCCTCAATGACATTCAGAGACCAGGAGTACGTAAGCACACAACAAAATCTTGGCTGAATAGGGAGCTTTTTTTAAAATTTTTTTGGAGCTTTTTAAACGGTAAGAGTTCATATTAGTGCGTAGGAGTTCATGGTTTCAAGATACTGTAAGTTTATGTGCCTCACTGATTTCCACTTGGGAGACCCAGATCTCCAAGTTCTTGTGTAGGACTGAAGTGCCTAGAAGTGCTTAATATTTATTTAAAAAATTAGTTGTATAGTAGATTACAAGAGAAATTGCATCTATTGGTGTTTGGATTTATGTAAGTAAACCTCTGCTAACTAAAAACTTGTGTGGAAGCTGTGTGGATTTTTAAGTTTGCAGTTAACTCTAGGTTCAGATAAGAATGTGAATGTAGGTTTTGATAATGGTACCTTAAAGACTGTATGTTTTCATGTGCATTTATTTCTTCTTTAAATGGATTAGGTGCTTTGAGTTGAGCCACTCTTCTTCTGGACCCAATTTCCACTGAGTGGAAAGTCCCTTATTACATAATTAGAGATCTTGTTTTTATTTTAATTCTATTTTTATAATTTTAGTTCAGATTTCATTGGTTGAGCCAGAAATACAAATAGTGTTATTAACACAATGAGGTATAAAAACAAATTTAGTACTGGTGACCAGCATCACTTTCTCAGGTCACCAAATCCCTTTAGAATGCCAGTGGCATGAAGGAGACATGACTGGTGTCCCTTTATCCTAGGTCAGTGGTTTCATGCCTTGAAGTCTGTAGTACTGAACTAAAGGGATCAATTAGTCCATACACTGAACTGATTTATTTAAACTTGAGTCTCATGCTGAAGTTGATGATTTCATCGTATAAGCTGATTTACTGCTCCTGTGGGAGCGCCTTCCCAGTAGTGCTCGTTTCACTACATAGGGAACTGAACTGAGGGTGCTAAATCAGCAAGACACTGATGCATCAGGGAGAGAAATGAGCCTGTGTTCAGCCACTTTAGCCCGTTGAACTCCCAACCATGCAGTGAGATCCAGGGTCGATTGAAAGGAGGAGGAGCAGCACGCAGCTGGGGTTGACCATGAAGCCCCTGTCCTGAGCTGGCTGGAGCTGCTCTGAAGCCCCAGGCTCTCTCTGCCCAGCAGGGATTGGCAGTGGAGCAGCACAAGCTGGATTGTGGAAATGATGCAGCTTAAAAATAGGCCTGCAGGTTTGTTTGAAGATACATTTACTATTTTTTTTATTTTTTATTTTTTTAAAGTTAGATTAAATCCTGCTTCTGAGTCACCAGATTGCGCAGGTACACGGACAGGTTCAACACGTGTATGTGCCTTAATGCAAAGTGCAGCACGGGGGCTGGGAGGAGCTGGAAGAGCTGCTGAAATTGTGGCAGCTTGGTTTACAGAGATTCTTTCACCAATCTGAAGGGTGCATTTGTGTGTGTGACCTTAATAATGTGTTTCTGGGTTTTGTGCTGTGGTGCTGTTGGTGCATTCAGTCCTGCTCATCTCAGGTGGATTATAGCTGAAACCCTCCTACTCATTCCAAATGCCTTGGAAACAGGTAGCCCAAACCGCTGCCTCTTTGGCCATTTCTTTCAGGCTTCTAAAAGTTTATTATGGAAATAAGGGATAAAAAAAAAAAGAAAAAACTTGGTTTAGAAACAAGCACAGCAGCATATGACAGCAAGGCTGGTTGCTGGCTGCGTGCTCCAGTGGTACAAGGCAAAGACGCTGCTGCTGAGGTGACTGGTCTAAACTCCATGACAAACGAAGGGTTAACAATGCATGGATTTCAAGGGGCTCTGTTTAGTTTTCTTTGGTTTTATTTTTTTTTATTTTACTTTATTTTATTTTTGTTGTTGTTTTTTGTTTAATTTCTGTGTTCTGGCCACACCCAGGAGAACCGTCTGGTTTTGATTTCTCCCTTTACGGTTACATGGTAAATTTTCTTTCTCATTCTTCAGAGATGGAAACGTTCAAATACTATATATATATATACATTTATTATTTTTTTTCACTGCTCATCATGTTGCTTGTTATTTATTGCAGAATCTGAGGCCAGACTAAAAGGGTGGCAGTTACTCGGTCACTTCAGGCCCTTTCAATAAACCTTTGGGTAAAAAGGGGTTGGTCTAGTACTGCAAATTACTCACCAGTCCTAAAAATGTTTGTTGGAATTTAGTGTTTGCTGGGTTAAACTTATTTTCTGCATGGGAGAAGTTCATGGCAGTTGCCGGTGGGGAGGAATTGTTGAAAATTTCAGCCTTGTTATCATAACAGCATTATTAAACTCAAACTATGTGTATAATCTAAATTTTAGAAACCCTAAGTATTTTTTTCATCCAGGATCTTCCCTTCCTCTGACTCCATATGAATTACTATGGAGCAATCCAGTACCTGCTATAAAGCTAAGCCAGTAAATATTGGATACCTGCCACATCTTTTTTTTCTTTCTTTGTTTCTTTTTTTTCTTTCAAGGTCAAGACAACCTTGGTGAGGGAAAACTAAGAATTGTTTGTTGCATATGTATTTAGGTACAAATTAATCCCTATTCTTTACAGGTCATCTGTGAGAAAGAATAAAAAATATATGTATGTTCTTTTTTTTCTCCCACATCAAAAACATGGCTGTGTATATATATATATATATAAATAATTGCTAGTTTCTAAGCTTAGAAATAACAAAAATGTCAAGTGTGGCTCACCTGTTTTTCCTGATGAAAATATGAATGTCTAAGAGATGCATTAATATGACAAATCAAGAGGGCACAAGTACTAACTGCCATAGTTGACTATGTAAAGCATTAATTCAGCATTGACATTAAATGGTTCTCAACAAAGAGTTGCACAAGCTAAGGACTGATCTGTCAGTAAAATATGGTTAATTAGTTATGTTGTTCCAAATCAGATTAATTCTGGTTTAATTCACATTGTTAATTATATTCATATAGTCTGCATGTAGATTGTATGCTACCTTGAATTAACTTAATAAAAATACTAAAAATTCCTGCTCAATTTAAAGATATTTAATGATAATGTAGTTTTTTAAAAATCCCATGCAGACTTCACTAATTGCAAACAGATGTGAATTTAAATAGTCTTAGTTTGGTTCTAGCCTGCACGGATTAATGTCTAAAAAATTACTTTCCATCTGCACTCCAGTTTTCAGTTCACATCATCACTGAAGACATAAATTTCATTTGGTCTCCACAGGCTTGTCTAGAACAAACAGAAATTTTCATGTAAAAAGAGAAGAGGGAAATAGAGATTCCTGTTGCAGTCCTTACCTCCCCTCCTCCCCCAACCTTTAAAAGATGCTTTTTCCCCATTATACAGAACCAGAGGGAAAGGTGTTGCGCTATTTCTCGGGCTTACCTTTCTCTGTAGGGGCTCTTTGAAGCAGACACAATACCCTATTCGTTCATAATCAGCTTTGCTATTGCCCCCCCTGCACCCTCTGCACCCCCCTTGGTTCTCTGCAACATATTTCAGAGTTATATGCAGTTGGGCTGTTTTATTAGCTCCTATGTCTTGTAGCTCTGATTTTCATTCATTTAAACAGGGAACTTCTATGCTGTTCTGAAAAAGGCATCAGTTTGTTATTTATATAGCTCTTTATTTATAGCTGGAGAAATGAAATTTTCTGAAGCTTTAGATTATTGGGTTGGAGCCCAAAGGAGCGCTTTCGTTGATCTCAGCATTGCAGTACTTGGCTAAGATCCTTTATTATTGCTGATTAGGGGGTAGAAAAAAAAAATAAACCCCCTCCTCAAAAAACAACCACCACCCTCCATTTTACAAATTTGTAACTGTTTTGTGCTGGAAACCTAGCTGTGGATGATAAAGGCCAGCTTGTCAAATGGTGTGGGCCGTTTAAGATTAATATTGTAAAGACCTTTAAAAAGCAGTTGAAGAATAATGGCTTGCTTGTGTCTCATTTCTAACAATGCTTAGAAATCAAGATGCTATCTGTTTTTTTGGGCTGTCCAGTCCAAATACACATTGACCCCAAAGTGCATGAAGGAGGTTGCCTGGCTAGCATGCCCCTTCCCTGACAGCATAGCTGTAGATCACTCTCATCACCTTGCTCTTCAATTAACATTGGCAGGAAGTTTCCATTGCATCAAATATAAGCTTTGTTGTTCTGCTCCTGAGGGTACTGGAGCCAGTGGAGATTACTCTCTGTACATTAAAGCAGTTATTTGCATTATACCACAGGAGCCAGTTTTTGCTGTTAAGATACCCTAAAAGCAGAATGCAACAACGCTTTTTGTTTGGGTCCACTCTCTAATGGCATGAAGAGTATCTCATCACAGTTGTCTGTAGTAAGATGCCATTTGTTCCTAGTTAAAATCCTAATTAACTTAGTCACGTTGGCTCTCTCTTAATGTCAGTGCACTCATCTCTGTGGAAGGAAGTATGGGCTCTCACCCTGCCCTGCTCCACCACTGCATGAGTTGGCAGCAGCATGAGTATGTAGGACAGGCGTGTGTTGCTTGTGCCATCGTGGATGTGGTAAACCTGAATTTGTCTAACTGAAGTGATGTTTTGGCAGTCCTTGAGCCTTTGTGGTTGCTCCAAGCAGGGCATGTCAATTTTTCTAGAAATCTCGTGCTCTAACTAGGCAGAGATCTGTTGCTATCCACAGCGCACAGGTTGCCATCCCAGAACAAAGCCAAGTGAGGTGGGTACCGGGGTGGGAGGTGGAGGTAGCAGTAGGTCAGCAGTGTCAGACAAAGCCTGCCTTGACCAATGAACCCGTATTTAGGCATTTAGATTTGCAGTCAAGCCAACCACAGTACTCAGAGATAAGAATATTTTGGACCTACAGTATGTGATGCTCTAAATCTTCTCGTTAAATAATGCTTATTTTATGGTGCCACCTGGAAGCCCTGCTTACTTTCAGGGCCCCATGTATCACTGGGGAAGTTACAGGCTTAGGAGTAGACATGAGCTGTGCCCTGAAGAGCTTACAAGGGATGCTTTACAAAGAGCCCTTCTTCTCAACAGTCTTCTAAGGTAGGTAATTATTATTGTCTCCATTTCACAGGTGGGAAAAGCAAGGTTCAGTGTTTGATTTGCCCAAAGCTTCACAGAATTCCTGATGCCAGGCATGAACTCAGACTGCTGCTCGCTCTCATAACAGTTTCTCAAGAGAACAAAGTGCTGTTCAGTGTTGATGTCCTCTACTGTGTCTGGGGTGGGCATGGGTCCTGCAATATTTGTGTTCATTAGCAGAGGGGAGAGAAGCCCCGCTTGGGCTTGACCAGCTTGCCTATATCAGAGCAGGGTTTAGTGTTTTTAAACAAAAAAACCAAACCAAAACAAAATGAAAAATTGTCTCGAGTAACTTTGTACTTCTTTTTTGGTCTGGCCTCAATTGCTTTTATGTTTTCTTTTTTTTTTAATTACTCTTATTATTCTTATTATGATTACAGTTCCTTTTTTATTGATTTTAATTTCTTTCGTTTATGAAACATGCATGAACCAACAATGTGACTCTAGGAGGTTATTGCTGAGTTGTGCTGATGTCGATTTCATACTGTGATATTTTTTCTCTATTTACCTAGAGATCAGTATTTCAATATATAACGATGTGCATGTTTTCCCCCCTTCTCCCGCTGCATGCAGGGATTCGGGTTCGTAACTTTCGAGAATAGTGCTGATGCAGACAGGGCCAGGGAGAAATTACACGGCACCGTGGTAGAGGGCCGTAAAATCGAGGTGCATGTCTTCAGTAATTCAATTTCTTCTTTATATTTATTCTTTTGATTTCTTTTTGTGTCTTGCCTCACTTATTTCACATTTGGATCCCAGTCTCGTGTGTGCGTGTGTGTTTGTGTCTGTGTCCTTCACCTCCCTGCACTGAAATGTATAGAAGTTTACACCCTTTACAGAATATTTTTATTGTTGTTTTGGGTATTTTTTTCCTTTTCTTTCTTCTTTTATTAAGTTTTATTCCCACCCACTCCAAAGTTTTGCCCTTCTGCTGTCTTGATTTTTCCTTTGCTTCAGTTTGCGAGGCTCCGATTTCCTGTTACCAGGCCTGAACAAAACTAACTGAAAGAGTACTGTCCAACTTCTAACTCTGTGTCCAAAAACGAAAGCAGGGGGCCAGCCAGAATCCTCTCTTTCCTCTGAGGCCAGTTCTCCTCCATGCAAGTGTGAGATGATGCCTGTGGGAGGGTTGGGGACCTGTGGGGCAGCAGCCTCAAGTGGGCTGTGCTATACACACTGCTGGTTTCTTGACCTGCCCGTGGTCAAGAATAGGTTTGGTGAAAGCTAATCCTAAAAGTTTTCTAGCTCTCGCCGCTGGCGAGGGAAGGGTTAATGTTGGCTGGCCAACATGGCCATATGATGGGCATGCCTGGTGTTGACCAGTTTGGTGTTCCACTGTGTTGAAGGCTAACTGGCATCATCCCTCTCTCCTTCTTTCTTTAAAAAAAACAAAAAACCAAACACAAACCAAAAAGTACAAATATTGAAACAAAAAAGCCGCCTTTTTGAGTAAGATGTCTGCATATTTTGCCTTTTTTTTTCTTTTTCTTTTTTTTTTTGTTTTGTTTTTTTATTTCCCTTTCCAATGGTTTAGCGTTTAGGGCCCTTCACTTGACTCACTCTTTCCATGGTAACTATACACAATGCTGGCGATGGTACGAGTTGGCGGTAAGTGAAACAAAAGTGCTAGAGAAGAAGCTTTTTCTTTTTTTCTTTTTTTTTTTAAATTTTTCTTAAAATTACAAAAAAAAATAAGAAAGAAAAAATCCATCTGCCATCTCACATTAACACTACGAAATGTGATTTGACTTGTTGTCCCCACCCACCTCCTTCCCCCTTCTCCCCCTTTTATTTTCAATGCTGTTGAGTAATGCCGCCTGGACTTTGGATGTACATATTGTTTTGTAGCAGTCTGAGCTGTTTGATTACTGACTTCATGGTGATTTCCCCTTGCACATCTTACTCAGAGTTACTGAACTCCAGTTTGGCTGGTTTTTATTAATGCACCCATTTCCTCTTCTCTTTCTCTCCTGCCCCTTCTTTCTGCTGCTCTTTCTCTCTGAGACCTGTTTGTAGCTGTTACTGTTTGTTTTCTCTCTTTTTCTTTCTGCCCTCTCCCCAGTTTATTTCTTTACTAAGTTAAATGCAGCTATTGGTCTCTTTGCTGACTGGTGGTTTCTGATCGGTTCTGGCAATTTTTCCTTTAAGTGCTTGTGTTGCACTTTGCTGTAGCAGCTGATTTCAGGCACTCGCTCCATCTAATGATTGTCTGTGAGACCCTATCCCCTCAATCCTCCCCTTCCCACCCTCTGAATCAATTGTGGTGTGTTTTTTTTTCTTCCTTTTTTTTATCTGTGTGTGTTTAACTGCATGCTCTCAGTCTCATCATTGTTGTTTCCCATTCTTTCTTTTTAAATGTGTAATGTTTCTATTGTTTTGGGTCTGAAACAAGAGTAAAATGTAGCTCTGGACTCCCCACCCTGTGTACACACACCATCCATACATCTCAAGAGCCCGAGGCATCTTCTATTTTTATATCCATCTTTTTTCTTCTTCACCCTGGCCTCCATTCCCATTTGGCATGGGTTGTGATAAATTATTAATGATACATAAAGACTTCACCCTCCTTGCAAGAGCTTTGAGGCTGACACGGGGCTGCAGTAACTTGGCTTCCAAACTAGTCCATCTTTTCTTTATCAGCACCATCTCTGCGGTAACACCCCACTTGCTTGAGCAGTCAAACCGCTTGGAACTATGCAGAGCTCTGTAAAGAGGGTGGGGAGCACAGCAAATCCAAGTGATCCAGGTCTGCTGCTATGTATTTCTTTTTTTTGTTCCACAAGATTTGTGATGAGGCAAAAAGTAATCTGGGAAAAGATTTGAAAGTGGTGGGTGTAAATCAGTGAATGTAGACCATCTAAACAATTGGTGATGTTCCAGAGATTTCCTCAAGCCTTGGGAGTTCAAATCTAATACTGAGGGGACTCCAGGCTACTTTTTTCTATCCAAAAATGTCTTGCCAGCGACCTGCTGGGCCCCAATTCCAGCGCTGAGCTTGAGAAACAAGTCAGCTTGGGCGTCACCTAGTTGAATTCCCCTGCCCTGGGTTGCAGAAATAATTCCTGCCTCTTGAACAGAACCTGGACAAAGCATCTCCGGGTTTGCCCTTTTGATCACTGAGCTGTAAATAATCCCACACCTAGGAATGGCAGGGTGGTGGAGAATCTGCACTTTACTCTTGTTGACCTTTTGTTTAATGCATAATTTTAAAATGCCACGTTTAGCTATAACTTTTATAATTAAATGGCAACTGTTAAAAGTAATTTAAAGATTGCATTCATGTAAAATTAGCTGTTAAATTTTTTTTTTTGCTGAGAGAAGTATGATGTGTGTGCGTGTGTGTGCGCGCGTGTGTGTGTATGTGGTATCTGAGAGTTTTTCACCATTTTCCCTAATGTCCTGTGCTTCCTTCCCTCTCCTCCCCCTCCCCTTTTTAACTTTTAGGTTAACAATGCCACTGCGAGAGTGATGACCAATAAGAAGATGGTCACACCTTATGCAAATGGTAAGAGAGACTGTTTGTACTAATGATGAGCTGAAATGTTTGAAGAAAGGCAAAAGGGAAAAGTCATGACTGCTCCTCAGGACCAAAAGAAACCAACAGAACCCCACAAACCCTAATTTACACCATTATACCATTCAGTATAACTCTAAAGTGTTTGTGGAGGAATACCATTTTCCAGATGGAGAAGTGGGGACAGAGAGAAGTAGGAACATTCCCAATGTGGCCAAGATGGGTAAAGATGCCAAACACCAATGGGTTGCCTACTACTGCAGCTGATGCTGTACAGTGGGATGTGCAATACTCCTGTGTCTCACTGCCATCACGTAGATACCTAAATATGAATGCAGAAACATGATTTAAGATGTGTAATTAGCTTAATAACTTAAGATATCTCAGTTTAGGTTCTATCTGCAAAAACTGTCCCCAAGCAACCAGCAAAACAGAGGCTTTGCGCTGCTTGTTTGCTCACTTTTTGTTTCAGACTGTGCCTGTGTTCAGTAATTTTCCAGTGAATCTAAACACAGAAAGACCAAGTTGTTTGGGTAATGAAGAATCCTGTTTCATTCGGATATCTTGGTGGTTCTCTATGCAGTAATTTTACTTCATAGGCATATATAGCATAAAAAGTCATTCTCCTAGCAGAACTGAATGCTGCTTTGATAAAGATTTTGAATTTGAGTCTTTGTCCTGAAACAGGCAGCGAAGTTCTTTTTGGTCTGAAAACGTTCCCAAACAGTTTCATCAAGGCAGGAAGCCTTGATGATACAGGTAGTTGCTAGTGTGAGAATCTGCTTTGATTACAAAGTAAGACTCCAAACTCAGAAGATAAAAATCTTTTATGTTGCTCTGCTGCCGACTTACTGAGTGGCCCGCTGCATACTTTAGGTACAGAATTGGAGAAACAGGGCCAGGCAAAAGGGCTGGGATTCTGAATCACAGTGCCTGGAAGGAACTAGGAGATTTTGTAGCAAAAGGCATTGCATCCATGGTATATTGTCCTGAAAACAAGGGCATAAAATGTCATGCATGTGACTGTTCAGTTACAAAACTTGGCTTACTTGTGAAAGTGATAACGTACAAGAATATTTTGCTTTGGCAGCCAGCATTTTAAAGCCAGCTTCAAAGCTTTTCAAAGGAATTTAGTATTAGTTAGACCAGGCTTAAGGCATACTGGCAAGTATGGTTGTACAACTGTTATTAAATATGAGAGTTGATAGCCTTCTTGTTGCCACCACTGGAGTATTTTGCCATAAAGGTGAGCAGTGCAACAGCCGTGTGCCTGTACTTGTAGAGGGAGCCTGCACTGCATCTGTCCTTGGTACTCTGCCAGCATGTGAAAGGGTGGTGTTGATGGGCTGCAGTTCACAGAGTTGTTCATATGGCTTCTGGAGTGGTTAGAGGAGTTAAAAGTTCAGCAAGTAGACCAGGGCTCTAAGACAGAGGAAGAATATGGATTTATTTAAATAAAAATGCCTCTGTGATTGCTAGTTGAACAGTTGAGATCTTTCCTGAAAGGAATGCTTTGTGGAAGCCAACCCAGATCATGTTGTTAGCTTTATACCTCTTTTCTCCCCCATTAGAGGGATGGAAGGGAAAAAAGACAGATAGGTTTCTCGATGTGACTGGAAATATGTACCTCCTCATACCCATACTTCTTTAAGCCCTATTGTAGGTTTTATCTTGATGATTTGCAGTTCTTGCCAATTATCCGGATTATATTGAAATAATTTCTCTGTGAAGGCTTTCACCTGAAAAGCAGCATAAAGAAGGCAGGAAATACTAAAATAACAGAGAGGAGAAAATGTGAGATGAATAGAATGATTTGGTTTTATGAACTATAGTTGTATAATGCAGTTAATGAGGAAATTCAGGCACTGTTGCTTTTCAGCAGATCCCTAGCAAACTAGATAGAAGGGTGTTTTGAGAATTCAAGGCTATATATTGACTTGCCTGAGATGACAGTCTGGGCCTGTGGCTTTAGAGAGGGCTTGGATCTGCAGTGTTCCCAGTGAAAGTAGGGAGGAGCTGGCAGCCAGGTTCCTGCAGGGAATGCCAGGTCTCGTGGTGAATATGCATATAAGGTAGTTGGCATTCCCACAGCAGTGTCTCTGCTGGCTGTGGATCAGCTGATGTTTTGCTGTTCCCTCTGATACAGCAATCTGGACCTAGAACTTGACATTAGAAAAAGGCAGTTGGCCTCCATCTACACCAAGGGGGATTGAGGCGAAGCAGAAATTGGAAAGAGCTGTGCATGTGAAGCTGGGGCGCATGCAAGAGACCATTCCCCCTACCCACGCTGCCCGTTCCTTCTCTTGGTGTAGATTTTGGCATTCACTGCAGTCTTTGTTGTTTCAGGTTGGAAGTTGAGTCCTGTGGTTGGAGCGGTGTACGGCCCTGAGTTATATGCAGGTAGAGCTTAAGTAGACACTTCCACTTCTGCCATTTAACTGCAGTGGTGTTTGTTTATGTTCTTAATCTGCTGTTTCTTTATAACCTTTTTATGGTTTTGTTTTTGTTTTTGTTTTTTATTCTTTTTAAAATTAAATTAGCATCCAGCTTTCAAGCAGATGTCTCGCTGGGCAATGACGCCGCAGTGCCCCTGTCAGGAAGGGGGGGTATTAACACTTACATTCCTTTAATCAGTAAGTAGCCCCTCTTGGCCCCTGTATTGTTACTGTGCTTGAGTTAACGACAACCTGTTACCCTTCTTCTCTCCAGTCTGTATAATATATACTTGAAAGGATGGGTCTCGCTGGGAATGAGTTTACCTTGAGCCAAAGCGTAGCGTGCAGTTGCTGGAACTTTTTCTTCTGCAGTGTCGTGCTGTACTGCTGAATGGGTCCTTCTGAATGATAAGGAGGCTGCAGAACAAGGGGAGGGTGTGTGTGAGGAATAGGCCATTCCTTTGCTCCCCTCCCCCTTTTGAAATCGAAGAAACCAAATCCCTAAAGTACATATTATACAAGCTGCTAAACCGTGGGTCTGCTGGGCCCCTCGTGGCATGCACCTGGATGCATGCTGGGCCGGGTTCGTGCCCTGGGACTCGTTCCCTCCCAGTACCTGTTTATTACATGTTTGCAGATGCCTCTGAGGCTTTCTCAAGTTTCATCATGAGCCAGTTCACTTCAGTTTGAAGCATAATAATACAGGCATCGCTATATGTGGTGCCAGTTATTGGTCACGCTTGTTAAATGAAGGTGGGCTCTCAGTAAACTGGCACTTTATGGGAAATTTCTGCTGCTGTTATATGGGCTATCTTGTCTTTCAGGCTTTAAAATGAACATACAGAGGATTGGGTGGCAAAGAGTGGGAGGGGAAAGGAGGGAAGAGACTGATGTAAGTTGGTTGACTTTAAGGGCCTCTTGACAAATTATTTTAAAGAGCCTCTGCAGTTTTGGAAGAACTGCGTGCTGTATTGATAGCAACTCCCTGCGCTTCTCAGATTCTAACCAGACTGCATGGCGGTGTCGAAAGGTGGGGGGATTTGAGCCCTGTTTGGGGTGGGTAAGGCATGCCAAAACATTAACCTCTTGCATGCCAAACCTCTCTGCAACCCTCCTTCCCCCAAAGTGTAGAAGGAAGTACGTATGGGATGCTTGCTGGGTTATAAGCATGTCCCTCTGCAGGACTGATGCCAAATGTCCCACCGCTGTGGAGCTATTGTATCACTTTGTTTGAAGCAGGTAGTTGTTCTCTGGGTAGGAGCTTGTATCCTTTTCACCTTCCACCTTGTCTGTCTTTCCAGTTCCAGGCTTCCCCTATCCAACTGCAGCCACCACAGCCGCCGCATTTCGGGGCGCCCATCTGAGGGGCCGAGGAAGGACAGTGTATGGGGCAGTGCGGGCAGTACCTCCCACGGCCATCCCTGCCTACCCAGGGTAAGCACTGGTCACAGGAGCAGAGTGCTCTGCACAACCGTGTCAAATAGCTAATCGGTTAACAAAAAAAACCCTAAAATTGTCTGGATGGTGAGAGTTAAGATCTTGCTAGTGCCAGAGCATTCTGCACATGATGGCATCCAGTGGGGGCAAATCTAAATTTTTCTGTGTTAAGTTCTCGACTGAACCAATTTTCAGTACTTTCAACAGCTTAAAGTGCTGATGGGCTCCTTCTCATAATTTCTCAATTTGTCTATATATGGTATTTGTCATCCATTGACCCAATATCTAATAGTGCCGCTGAGAAGGACACAAAGAGAAGATCTAAAATTTCTGAAAAGGTTCTGCTCTTTGCACTCCATTTGCATTTTCATATCCAGGAATGAGGAATATTATCCATTACCTTCATGCCTCACCATCTGGCAGTAGGATACAGAAGAGCCAGTTACCCACAATGGATTTGCTTTCTTTGTTGGAGACGGTTTAAAAAGGTTTAAAACAAAGATTAATCAAGTCCATTAATTTAAAGCTGGGAGTATTTGGGATGTAAAGAGAACAATAATTCAATGAAGCGATGGTAAATATGTGGCCTTAGCACTCTTTGCCCTCAGATTTTCACTAGTAATGCAGTCCAATAGATGATGTTACAAAGGGGTATTCCACTGTTTAAAAGTACAGGGAACTAGATCTGTATGTGAGTTTCGTTTTGGCTTTTTGTTGGTTTGTTTAAATGTGATGGAATGACAGATAAATCAGCAAATCCCTTCCAAACTGTCTTTTTTTTGTTTTGTTTCTGTTTTTGACGATGCTTTAATCATATTGTCTCTGGAGTTCTACTTGCCATATTTTCCAGGCAATGTTCTCAGAAAGAACACAGGAGTAGAAATGAATCCTCTAACACAGAGGAGTGGACTGACCCCTTTTTTCCTTTAGACAGGGCCCAAAAGGAAAGAAAATAAAATCATAAATCCTTTATTCAACAGGAAAGTGGCATCCACACACATCAGTGCAGGGAGCTGGCCTGATGTATGCTGGATAAGCCCCCAATACTTTCTGTAGCAGATTAAGTGATGAGAGCTACTGTGGCCCTTTTAGAGTCCAGTCTGATATTTAAAGTGGAGCTCAAGGAAGCAAGCTGCCAGTGGTCATGTATCTGTATAGCTTTGCTCTCTGGCAAGTCTGGCAATGTTTGTATTTAATTCACCAGAAGACTTTAAATGAAACCTCTTGTCTGAACATTGGTTTTCTGAACAGAGTGTTTCTTTCGGGTTTTCAGATACACCTTTTTGCCACCACTCCAAGTTCATGTTCTCTGTCCTTTAACCACAGCCTCTAACCTGAAGCTTATCTCTCTGTTGCTCTAGAAATGGCCCAGTCCAATTTAATTGGGAAGTGCTCCACAGTGAAACAAAGCAGCAAAACTGAGCTAAGTGCTGCCGTCTAGCAGAATATGAAATACTTGTACCAGGGAGGGGGAATGTGCTCCTCATCCCTAGGAGTAACAGCTGGAGCATTCCTAACCAGAGGCTGTTACAAGTGGGGCACTGGGAGGGCCTGTCTTTGATGTAAGTCCAGCCTGAGTCCAATGTAAAAGGTTTATTTTCATTTGGAATATGGGCCAGGCTCCAATGATTAGCCCTTCCAAATACTGTTTCATGTTTGTGTTTACTGATATTACACTGAATTTTTCTGACCATGCTGACTGATCCCATGTCTCCATGGGCAGCATATACTACCTCGTAAACATTTACAGGGCACCAATAAGCAAGGCAGACTCACAGAGTCCCAGAACTATCCCTAGTCCCAAGCACTGGGATGTAATTAACTACTACTGGTGTTTTTTGTCATCTTAGTCTGAGTCTCTGCAGGATACTTTGTAGAATGAATTTGGTTCCTCATGGAATAATACAAAATGTGCTATTCAATTCCATGTTGCAGTAACATGTAGGACAGCCACCCCTCTGTGCGGGCAGTGTTGACCTCCATAGGGTCAGGGACAGGCACACACGTTCCTGACACCTTACCTTCCATCGGTTACTTTCTCCCTGGCCAGTGGAAAGATGACACCATAAGATCAGTCAGCAGCATGAGAGACCAAGACATAGTGAGTAATGTGGAAGAAGACAGTAAAGTAAGCTGCAGGTTAACTCGAACCTCAGAAGGAAATGGTTTTCACAAACCTCAGTGGTGTTTAAGTTTTAAGTTACAAAACTTAATGGTATCACTGCATTTGAGAGCTTAGCAGAATTTATAAAATACAGAATGTAGATTAATAAAAGCTCGCTGGTATTGCCATACTGGATCAGACCTGAGCGCCACCCAGCTTAGAGTAAGTTTTGACAGTGTCAAGTGCTAAACCAGAGGAAGGTGCAAGAAATCATGGTTCTTAATAGTTCTAATATTTATTTAAAGAACTCAGGATTAGCTAATGCATATGTGGAATGCCCATACTTATGTATGGCCATGGATGTTTATCCAGGGAAGGTTTTTGATACCTCAGAAAGCAATTGCTTAGACTGTTGGAGGCAGTGTTAGATAGTTCCCTAAACTGACTTTGAATACAAATGCAACCTTCAGTTTATAACTGAGGTGCCACTTGGTAGAAATAAGGAGACATTATAACCTCTGATAAATAGCACAAGTAAAAACTGTACTGGAATTTGTGCCCTGATTTGTAGCAGCCACACTTCTTAAATGAGAATGCTGACAAATAACACTTCAGACCAAAAGCTGTAAGAATCTAGACAATTCGAAAAAAACTCGCCTACTGTAAAACTCTCAAGCTAAATAAGCTTGATGAATTTTATTTCTCAAACTATGGGTTAGTCATTGACTTGTGCATGGTCATTAAGTACCTGTATGAGGAATAGACTTACCGTAGTAAAGAATAATTTAGTCTAGTAGTGTAAATATATACCAGATTCACTGATTTGAAGCCAAAGTAGGTACACGACTAGGTATAGGGCAGCAGAGAGCCTTGGGGGTTTGAGGTGGTTTTTTGGTACCTTCTGCAACACAGTCAGCTGTTGGTACACCTAAATGATATGCTGACCACTTTACAAAACCAGCCTATTTCTTTTTCCGTTCGATGTGTTTTAGCTCAGCTAGTAGGCTTTTTACAGATTACACTAAGATTTGATGGGCTGCCAGACTGCTTTATACTTCTGGTCAGGCTACATAACCAGAATATGGTTCTCAAATGAAGGAATTCTCTCAGTTTTTGCTAGCATTAAGAATCACAAGTATGGATATTCTAGCAAAGAAATAAACCTTGCTAAGTTTCAGCCCTGGGAGTTGATGTCAGTCAAATCCTAACTAAAGGAGAGATGGAGGATTCATGTGTGTTTGGTTGTTTGGATCCAGGAAATCTTACTCTTACCTGTTAATAGTGTTCCTTGCAGTTTTCTCTGGAGACCTGATGCTAGCATCTCTTGCTGACAGAAATAGTGGCCTGATCCAATGTGGTAATGCTTATGTTCATCCAACTGATTGTGTTTGGAATAACTGTTAAAATTGCTAACCTGTTCATAAACCAAGTCACTTCCTCTGTCGTGCGTTTGCCTTTCCTGCAGGAGCAGGTGGAGTATCACTGCTAAAACACTCCTGGTCCTAGATAGAGAACCCAGCAATGTAAGTCACTGCCCCAGGAGCCAAACTCTTTGTTATGTGGTTGTAAAAATTTAGCTTCAACAGACATGATCTTATGGCCTGCTTCTCCCTGCTGAAGTGGCTCCCCTCTTCCTCTAACAAGGGTCTCTATCTTCATACCTGCTCCCAGCGCTCTTGGAGACTACAGTAACTTTGTCCATTGGGAATGGAGTGTACTTTTCCTGGGGAAGGCAGCAAGACTAAATTATTCAAGCAGTAGCTAACACTGCAAGATTTTTTTTTTTTAAATTTTGTTTTGTTTTTTAGTAATAGCATGCAGAATTTTGGCAAGATCTGCTGGGCTTTTTTTGTGTGTGCGTGCCTTACAATAGGTGGGTGTCTGAGGGTGGCAGGCTCTTGGCAGCATTTCATATTCCATCTGATGAGTTAAAAATGATAGTCAAAAGAATAGCTAGTGTTCCATACCTTATTTTTCCTTAATGCTATGGGTAAGTCATGCACATCAGATCTATGAACATCACAGATGGTGGGGCTAAAGCTTTTCAAAGCCTTGGGCGAGTTTGTGCGGAGCTCTTCGGAGGACAAAGCTGGAGGAAATTCCTCAGCACGTGCTGAACACAAATGGGTGGGGGGCATCCCCTCTCTTCCTTCCTCATCCTTCCCCAACCCCTGTCCCCAGAGTGAGCTGTGTAGTCTTATGCTAGTGAATGCTCTGGTAAGAGCAGCTGTTTGGGAACCCCAGGCTCTCTTTCACAGTTTCTGTGCTTGAAGTTCTGAGAGAAACAAAGCTATGGCTTAAAGCAGAAAAAGCACCATCCCATGGAAACCCTTCCAGTTGCTCCTCTCTGCTATGGAATAGGTCATTACTACCAGGGACTCCCACTGCACCTTTCAATTTTCGGATCTTGGACCAGTCACCTAACCTTTTTAGCTCATTATCTCTGCTTGTGAAAGCAATGCATTGTGGGTATTTTTGGTTTTTTCTTTTCAATTACATTTCTCTGTGTTTACTTTGATCAGAATTGATTGACTTGTTTTCTTGAGGTGTTGCATCGGTTCTTTAAGATGCTGAATAATAATACTTTGCATGCTTGTGTGATCAGCCAAATCTTATCGCATGTCTAATGTGCAAGGTAAAAGCAGGTGATGTATGGATGTCAGAAACAAAAGTCATGCAGCCCTGTGGAGCCTGAAAAATGTTATCAGGCACAAGTCTCTGAACCACACTTCCTGATGTAGGTGACTCCAGCCCCTGTGGGATGCCTTCTGTGAGGGGCTCCTGAATTCCACAGGCCCACTTCATGAAGCCAATGTTTCCATGTGTTTAGGGGGTAACTAAAACCACTCCAGGAGAATAACCAGAGTGGAGGTTTCTAAACCCTTGTGTCTCTCTTCAGGACGTCAGATCTTTTTGAGTCAATATTTGCTGTACAAGATGGTGGTTCCCCTCCCTCTCTCCTTCGCATACTGTCTCCCCCTCTGCCCGCCCCTTCCCCCTTTGCATGCCATGGAAGATGACTTGGAGCCGTGCGTGCGCACACACATTCTCTTGCTGATTTGCTCCTGCCAAAAGCCCAGGTTGTGGATTCATACATCACCTGCCTGTGTAAAACGCATGTGCATGCTGCCGTCCTCAATAACCGGAATGTGTTTTCTGTTCTTTTGTTTTTTTGTTTGTTTTTTTGTTTTTTTGTTTTGTTTTGTTTTTTTGTTTTTGTGTGGATTTTCTGCAGTGTGGTTTACCAGGACGGATTTTACGGTGCTGACCTCTATGTAAGTACACACACCGGAGCCTTCTTGTCCCCGACCCCTGACAAGCCAGCCTTTTTTTGTTTTGTTTTCTTTTTCTTTTGGTTTGTTCGTTTGGTTTGGTTTGGTTTTTTAAATATCATTTACTTTAATTTTCTTCTTCCTTGTGGATATATATATTTATATATTTAGGAATGCAAGCATGCTTCTCTGTCACTGCGCTTGCCCCTGGGTGCAAGACCTAAGCCTTTGGGTTTCCTGATCATTGCCAGGGTCCGTTTATTGGGTGTCCTGTCCCCCACGTGCACACTGGTACTAATCAACCTGAGAGATGATTAGCAAATTAAAATTTCTCTCAACACTTCTGTCATTTACATAATTTGGATATAAAAATAACAGGACTGGTTTAGCCTCAGACCTTCCCTTTCCTTCTCCCCCTTCTCCCTCCCCTTTTTCTTCCCTCTTGGGGCCCTTTCAGGTTTGATTTGTGCAGCCCACACTACACTGAACAAGTTGTATGTTTAAAAATGTTCATGTGCCACTGGGATGTGGAGATTATCCCTTTGGGGAAGACACTGGGACTGATTAAAAATGGAGACTGAGATGCTAGAGTGAAAACTGACATCTCATTTTGCTGGTAGAAATGGCACCTAAATAGGCTAGATTCTCTAGCCTCTTTAGGGAATTGTAAAGTACAAATATGTGGAGATGTTCGGTTACAAGAGTCAGCAGCCTCCTCCTGTTTGGGAATTAGCTGTGATACCATGGGAGACTTTGTCCTGTCATTGTCTTTGTCCTACCCAGTCAGTTTGTATTGCAAATCTCCAGGGAGTCTGTGTGTACATAGGTGGGCTGTGGATGGAGGTATTTGAACTGGCCAGTGAGAAAAGGGGTTTCCTCTCCAAGGGAGAGCTGTTGCAGAGCAGGAATATGGCAGGAATATGCCTTTCAGAGCAAAAATGTTCAGGGCCACTACTGCCATTGCAACTCGTGGCCTGCCTGGCTCTAGCAGAGTTCACTATTGAGGCATTGTTAGGTCATAGCTCCCTGGAGCTGGGGAAATTTTGTATTGGGTAGTGGCACAATTATCAGCACAAATTTCACATTCCCGCTCCTTTGAAGGTGCTTTCCCTGACATTTGTAGAGTGGACCCTGGGGTTAGATTCAGGATAATGGATGGAACTAGCTTTTGGATTTTGTTCGTGTATATGGAGGATCAATTTCTGGACAGGTGCTTTTCCCAGCCCAGGTACAGCAGTTGGAAGACGTGCTCTCTGAGACAGAGAGAGCTGCGTGCACTTCTTCACTCTTCCATATACTGTCATGTGCACAGTCCTTTAAAGATTGATCTGCCTAGTCAAGTGTTTCTTTTAAAGCTGTGTCAAGGACTACAGAAGGTTCTAGGTTTTCCTGCCTCACTTCTAGAACACTAGCTTTACAGACACTGACTTTGCTACGGCAAGTAACCAAGAAAATGGGTGATGCTTAGTGTCTCTTCCCCCTGAGTGTGGCATATAAAAGGCTGCCATGCTGAAAAGGAAGACTGGCCAGGGTTACTCCCTATTTCTTTTGAGAAAGCTCCTTCAGAGCTTTTGTTGCAGATGGGGAGGAGAGGCTTATTTAACATGTTTTAAAGACAGAGACTTCAGTGGTGAAGAGCACCCACAACCACTTGGTGCTGCAGAGCAGTAATGCAAAACCAAGCCCTCAAATCAGGTTAGAACCTTCAGGTGGATTTCTGATGACTTTGCTGTTGGTGGCAGTGGTGTTGCTGTCAGAAAGCAGGACGATAGAAGAGGGGACTGCGTTGAAGTAGATGGTGGTGCTTTTTCCTACATTATTGCTGCTCAGAGCCCTCCAATGGAGCTCAGGAAAAAGTTATCATAATCCAAGCTTGAAGTTGCCCTTCCAGACAATTTGCTTGGCACAGATGGAATGATTGCAGTGTCCCTGTGTCTCACTGATTTGTTGTGCTTTTCACTGCAGTGCTTCCATCCCTCTGGTTGCTGTGATAGGCTTGCCCAGATTCTGGAAGGGATGGCAGAGGATACTTTGGTTAGGACTGGGGGGAAGTTAAGTTGAGGTTCTTGCAAGACGTCTGAGTCCATAGGGTTGTGGAAAGGAGCTGAGCTGACAGGGAGTGGTTAATGGTAGGCAAGATGAAAGGGAAGTGTCCCAAGTTTGGGCTGCTTTTTCTGCATATATGCTATGCACCGATTTCTCATTTTCCTCCTCCTCCTTTTCCTCACTCCTTTTTTCTTTCCTGGGGCAACCATCCTGCTAGCCATTTCTTCTGTGAAGAAGGCATTCCATCTGTTGTTGGATGCGTCCCACTCTGGCAAGACACCTGAATTGATAAAACAACCTGCCCCAGGATGCAGAGGGCTTCATTTCGGATCATAAGAAAGGTTATCTTTCTTCTACAATGGGGTCAATCTGGGTGGCGGGGGGGGAAACCCAAACAAACCCACCCGTGCGAAGACTGCTCCTGCCTGTGAAAAGCGTGCTTGCATCCACTGGAAAGAAAAGGCTGGTGAGCCCTGCTGTGGGCTGTTTGTATGATTGTTTCTTTCCACAGCTGTGTTTTTTTGAACTGCTCTTCCTGTGTTCTGTTATAGAATAGTCTTACAGGAACCAATCATTAGCGCTAAAATACCTCAGGTAGGAGTGCCAGTGTGACCTGCCAACCAATCAGATTGTGGATTGCAGTGGAAAAAACTGAATTATACTAACCATTCCAGCACCACATTAGAGATGGGAACAGAGGCTTTTTTAGAGTAGCGCAGACTCATGTGTGAGCCAAGCCCCCGCTGTAGCAGGGCGGCGTGTGTCCAGATTTCATACCAAGTGGCATTTCACTCAAAATAAAAAAACCAAACAAAAACCAACAAAAAACTAAAAACCAACAAAATGTAAATTCAGTGGAAGGGTTAACAAGGTCATGCTTGTCCCATTACCATGTAGAAGCACCTGCTGCAATGGACACCGTTGTCCTGTCACCTCTTTTAATTCATTCATGCTCATTCCTGGTGCACGTATGCCACCCTTCTAATACAGAAATACCAGAAGCGGTTCCAGCCCTTTCTGCTTCTTAACTTCTGTTATATGGCAGTATGGGGGTGGAGAAGATGCATTTGAGAGATGAAAACTACAAGATCCTAAAATTTGGCTCGCTGCCTAAACCTGGCAAGCAGTAAAACGTACCTGACTGGTATCATGAGTTACACATTTCTCCAGGGTTATGGAGGCACTTGTGTCCTGGGGGCAGAAAGGCTCTTTGGAGTAGAGAGGTCCAGTGACATACTTTGTGTGCCCTTCTAAGGCAGGAAGGGAAAAAGAAAAGGGAGGTTTATACCACACTGGCAAAGTAAGCTGTAGTTTTGGATTTCCTCCTGCTCTCGTTGGATTGATCACCTGATATGGACTTGAAGAGTGGAAGAGAAGATGGACTTGAGCTGAACTGCATAAAATGCTAATTTATTTTCATTAACACACTCAGTAATTGGAATGCTGCTTTAGTTGGGATTGCAGCTTCCTGTATATGTTGTTTTCCCATGTTTGTCTTATTTCAGAAAATATAAGACAATACCGAAAAAACTGTCATCTAATGTTAAAGAAGGAATTAAAAATAAAATATTGCTTTGTTGATAAGCCAAGGACAGTAACATCACAGAAGAGTGATTTTAAATTTGGGCTTTTATTCATACCCAAGCAATATGGCTGCTTGACAGTTCAGATCTCTAGGCTCAAGCACTACATGGGGAAAGGGGTCCAGCACAGCCTCAGCAACACTGGAAGGACAGATAGACAGAGAAAGAGAACTTGAATCAAGATAAGCGGCATTTAGGCTGGTGTTCATTTCTCTCACATGCTCCCCAGACAATCCAAAAGCCTGTACCATGAAGGACTAATCTTGATTTACACAGTCCTTTTGGTTGTTTTTAATGCCCAGTAAAAATGCATAAGCCTTCTCACTAGTTCCCATTTCCTTGTGGAGGCAGTAATTGAACTGTACCGTTGATAGAAACGTCTCTGATGTAACATCTTCGCAAGAAGTTCAGCCACACTTCTTTTGAGATGAGGCTAAAGATTTCAAAAACCTGAACCTATATGGGTAACCTGTCCCTGTGGAATCAAATAGGTGGAGTGGAAGTTTGCATGGCTGTCCTGAGTTTCAGGCACTATGCCACTCAGTGGTGTCTTCTGTTGCAGTTTGGCTGTGGCACTGGAGGAATGTGTTGAAGCTAGCAAGGGCTTTTTTTTCCTTTTTTTTTTCTCTTTTTTCTTTTTTCTTTTTTCTTTTTTTTAAAGGATTATTTCTTTCATTTGGAAACACAATTGTTCCTCTTTGTTGCAGATGCTCTATGCAGTTACAGTTTATATTTACTACTTCAGGAGTACCTGAAGTGGGTGGCACCAGAAATCACTAGGGGTGATAGGACCTTGCAGCTGGAGTTTGCAGATGAGCTCTGCATATCAGTTACAAGTTTTCTGTGAACAGGAATAGCAGGAGAAAATATTTGGTGCATTGGACAAGCTGAACAGGCTTTAGATGCATTTATTGAATTATATAGATGGGTCCTGGGTTATGCAGAACAGGAGCATCAGCTGGGTAAGGCAGCTGTACAGTGTCTGCTCTGTACGGTCCCAGAGCTTGGTGAAAGGATTTATGAAACAACAAATAATAGTTGCAGTAGTTCTTCCTCTTTCCTTCACCCTGTTTTGGTGTATTTGGACCTGCTGGTCATGCTAAATACATCCCTGTCTCAGAAATCTCCCAGCTGTCCACACTCATTGCTCCTATGACAGGAATGCACCATGGCCATTATAATCCCCATTTTTGGTTTTATTTGAAGTACACATAAGTAGACTTTGCAGATTGCTTTGAAATGAGCAGGTCTGCTTGTACGTGTGTACCTCTATCCTGAGATTTTTTTGTTTTTTCCTTTTTAAAATAACCAGTAGCTTCAATTTTGCATCAGTGCATGGTTAAAAAGCAATACACGTCAGCTATTTCTTAACTTCATTTCTCCAATGAATTATTTCTCCTGTTTTTTTGTTTTTTTTCTTTTTTTGTTTCTTTTTTTTTTTTGTTTGTTGTGCAGTTGACTGAAGAAATGTTAACATCCCGCTCTAAATCTCTCAGTGGAGTCTCTGTTCCCTTCTCTGATATAACAGATGGGTTATTGCTTGTTATAATTATTAACATTGTGGTGTGGGACAGGGCTAGGGTGGGAGCCATTCTGGGGGGCGAGGGCGGGCTGCTGCGGGAGTCGTTAAGGTTGGAATGTTAACTCCAGTGGTGACTGACTGTTTCCGTAATAGCAGGTTGTTGTGGCTGCACGCTCTAGTACTTGAGGCTGTGTACTTCACTGAGCTTGTGGTAGAGCCTAGGGCGAACTGCTGTCCCAAGAGAATGCTGGGATGGATAGAACTAGCCAATATGAGTCTGAACGTGGTGACTTTGCTGGTTGTTCTAGCTCCAGATGTCAGCATGCTTAGTTTTTAATTTTGATTAATAAATGTTACTCCATTCCCCTTCCCACACCTGATTCCAACCCTTCTTTTCTTCTTCTTTATTTTTGTTTTTATTTTTGTTTTGTTTCATTTCTGTTTTGTTTTCCTTTATGAGAGACATGAGTTAAAAGAATTATATGATAAGCCTTTTTGGTTTCAAACTGCATCTTGCTGTCATGTTCAGAGTACGTGCCAGGCACATTTGAAGTGGATTCTGATCTGAAATGTGACTGGCAAGAGTGGAAGTGCGGGGCAGAGTGGGAATTAGGGTGCATGCTGGGGCCAGCTGCTCTGCAGAGGGCAGTGCCTGGAGAAAACACCGGGCCCAAGTGACAGACCTAGGGTTCAGGAAGCTCATAACCTAAGGGGAATAGCACAAGGGCATTGATACAAAGCTTTGTCTTGATTTGGTGAGGTTAATGAAGGAATGATTTGAATTAAGGCTGCACCTCATTCCTCTTCCCTCTCTCATGTTTTACGTGGTGTTGCAATAACACCATGGCAAAACCAAGCTAAACATCCCCAAACCATCAATCTAAAACACAGGATTTGAAACAGCCAGGTGAGATTAAAAGGGCCAAACTGTAACATGGCATCTCTTCCAGGCCCATGGGGAGATGTTTCACAGGTGTAGATTTGTGTTGCTTTTTCTCCTGTTTACTAGAAGATTGAAGAGGCTTCAAGTCCCTTTCCTCTGGAGTAGAAAAGGGTCTGCAAACATGTTTTGGATAATATTAGCCTTCACGGGGCTAACGCAGGCCACACAAAAGAAACCAATATTAATTTAAAATCATTACTTCCAATTCAAAAGCTACCCAGGTCTAGATTGAGCACTGTTAAGTAAACACACAGTTCTGTAGTGGAGCTGATCTTGTATTCTTAGTTACATTTATGGAAAAGATATATAGGGAAGAAGTGGTAGAGGCATGTTGAGCTGATTCTGGAGGTGAAGAGCATGACTCTGCCTTCTGGTCCTTCAAACCCTGAAATGTCAATTGGAAGAAAAAGAAAAAAAAGCCAGAACCAACCTGGAATTTTCTGATGTTTTTTTATGGCTCATTGTGCTTCTAGAAAATCAAAGCCATGGTTCATTTACCATGCCCTCACCCCCAAGTTAACAAAAATGTGTTCAGAAATACAATAAAGATCTAAGTGGGGATTCAGACCCCCCTTGGCTGCCTGCTGTGCTGCCTTTGTCCCTGGTCTAAAAGGGGCTGGCCTTGGTCATTCAGTACTGCAGTAACTCTGCCCCAAGAGATCCTTGTGGGAGTTCCAGGAGGGGACTCACAGGTCTTCCTCTGAGTCAGAACTCACATTTTGCCAGCACAGCTGTTAATTCTGTTTTTAGTAACTAGCTCTGATCCCTGTAAGCACCTTTGCTACGGGTGTGTAGCATGGGCAGAAATGCAGCAGCAGAACAGACTGTTCTGACATAATTTCCCTTGACCTGTTTCCTTCTTATATGGAGAGGAGGGGAGAACAGTCTGGTTGGCCTCAATGGTGGTTTGCTTGTTGACAGCCCTGAAACCACCAGGGACTGTCTTCTCTGACCATCTTGTCCTGATTGCTTTTTGCCTTCTCTGGCTATCGATACTTTAGCATATGTGGACCCAATTAAATTCCAGCATTTTGGGTTTTCCAGGCTGTAAAACAGAGTGGGTAAAACAGAAAACAAACAAAAACCCCCAACAAAACAAAACAGAAAAAAAACCCAAAAAACCAAACAAAAAAAAGTAGGAATGTCTCTAAATGGTCCCCCTTTCTAAAATACACACTTCACGGAAAGTGTCTATCTCTGATTTCCCCACCTTAAGAGGAAGGGGCCATAAAAATTACCTTGCATGCAAGATTCTGGGTCTTTCCTGGTTTCCGTTTCCTCCATGCCAAATTGTATGTTCTGCAGCATTGTAACAATGCTCAGTCTTCCTTTAGTGTATTCCTTCTGCTAAAGAGGATAATGGAAGTGCCTCCCTGGTCCTTCTAGGGAAAAGAATATACCTGAGTTAATGGGTGATGCTTGCGATAGACATGACATGGGAGCTGATGCAGTTTGAAACACTTCCTCTCCTTGTGATGTGTGTGACTTTTTTTTAAATTCTTTTTTATGCTCTGCATGGGTGGACAGGTATCTGTAAAGTCAGTTCTCTTCTCTCCTGCAGGGTGGATACGCAGCCTACAGATATGCACAGCCTGCTACTGCAACAGCAGCCACGGCCGCTGCAGCCGCTGCAGCAGCTTACAGCGATGGGTATGTAAGGGAGAGGTGTCCATGGGGGCTAGCTTGCTGTGCTCAGGGATTCAAGGAGCATTGATCCATCACAGAACTTCTGCTTCTTTTCCCCATTTCTTTGTCTTACCCGCACTCGCATGCGCACGCATGCATGCTCCACCCAACGCGGAAGGCTCGAATGCACGGTTTGTGTCTGCTCCTGGACAGTATTGCCCTCGGCTGTGTGAGCTGGCACAAATCCTGACCTCTTCCCCATCCTTGGGATTCTCTGCACAAAGGAGGCAGCGTGGTCACAGCCTCAGAGTCAGAGATCTGGCTTTGGGCAGGTTACTTAATCACTGGGTGCGTTTCTCTCCCCGTCATAAAGTAAAAATGACTCAGCTCACACAGTGCTCTAGGATGCTTTAACAGGCAGCTCTGAGTAGATACAAAGGATTGTCTTCATCAGAGTGCTTGCCTTAAGATTTTTCATCGCCTGTGCAGTGAGGCCAAGTTTTAATCCTAGCACATGTGAGCCCATTGAAGTTTATACTCTTCTCATAGTGGAGAATCCCTCAATGCTTTCCATTTAGCAGCTGCTACTGTGGCAGTAGCACCAGTGCCAGCACTCTCCTCTCTAATTGCATCACGCAATTACCCCAAGGTAAGGGATGCACTAGGTGTCATTTCAAAAGTGCTGACCTCTTTCCTGCAGGTCAGGCTCATGGCCTCTTCCCCATTCCTCCTGGCAGGCCGTTCTCTCGCCCATCCCATACAATGCATGGCAGCATGCCTGTAGGATCCCTCTGCAGAGGGGCTGCCTGTGTGTGCATGTATGCATACATGTGTGTGCAAGGGCAAGCTGCTGCTTCCATTACCTTTGGGCAGACAGCTATTTCTTTGCCCCTCCCAAGTGACTTTTTTTTCTTTTCGTATCTTTTCTCCCTCTCTTCAGTTATGGCAGGGTGTACACAGCAGATCCTTACCATGCCCTTGCCCCTGCCGCTAGCTACGGAGTTGGCGCTGTGGTAAGTGGGATTTTCTTTCTTGTGCTGTTTCTCATTTCCAGCATGGGGAGCAGCTGTCCACTGGGTATCCTGCAATGAAAACTCACCCAGAAAAACTTCTTTGTTGAGGGAGGAGGTCCTGGATATGTGCACTGAGAAAGGAACCAGGCTGTAGGAGACCAGTTGTTACTCAGTCTTGCACATCATCTAGTTACAATGAAAAATGAAAATGAAAGGTGACCAGAACTGCTAGAAGCCAGAACACTGTTGGTGTTCACTGTTGGTGAATCAGTAGAACTGTATTGAGGTGATACATAGAGCAAAAATCAGCAATAGTTAGAGATTCAGGATACCCTTTCTTGCCATTTTCAGTTCTAGGAAGCAAGAGAATAAGTTGTTCCTGTGACATCTTGCAGCAAAGCTGCTTCCCTCGGTTCCCTGTTGCACTAGTGGAAGGATGCGCTGTCCTGCCTGCCAGCAGTAGTTACGCAAGGGCAGGATGAGGTATGCTGGCATCGGAGGGGAGTGGAGCAGCTTGCTGAAAACACATGCTTGCCCATCTGCTAGCCAGCGCAGTATCTATGTTGTTGCAAAGGCTGGAATACAAATGTGTTCAGAGAAAAAGACACCTAAAAATAGATATCTGCAGTGTAGCACCTCCATTTCAGCCTCAGCTCATCATGTGGATTCTCTTTAGGGTCAATGAGGGAAAAGCAGGTAATTCTAGGATACCCAGTCATCATATCTATTTTAGACCTTTACATTGAGGTGAGGTGAAGAGCAAGTCGTGGTCTCTGCAATCTATAAAGGCAGCCTGGACAAGTGGCTTGAGATTAGGACTGGTGAGTCCCCTCTCTGGTACCAACTCCCTTCCACCAAGACTTGCCAAACCTCACCTCCAGCTGGCTGGCCATGAGCATGTCCTCCTGAGCCACATCTTTGGTTTTGCAGGCAGAGTTCTCTCTTGCTTCTTAGAGGTGCTGATGGTGGTGGTGGGTCAGTGCCAGGACAGGCCCATTGGTCCTTCCAGAAGCGTTTGGGTGCTGTCCTGGGTATCTCTTCACAGTTCTCCTCCTAACTACATTTTCTTCTCCCATTTCCTTTCTACAGGCGAGTTTATACCGAGGTGGCTACAGCCGATTTGCCCCCTACTGAAGTGACGTGAGCCCCCTGCAAGTGGGACAGCCCCCCCAGTTCATGAGGCCTGGCTATTGCAATATTTACTAGTAGAGGAACTCTATAGCAAGTCGAGGAGGAAAAACAAAAAAACAAAAGAGAAATACTTTTTTATACCTCACTATGTTCTTTGAATATGTATTTTTTTTTTCCTTTAAATTTCTGCCTTTAATTCTTTTGTTCCAAAGATTGTGCTTTTTTTTTTGTTAGTTTTTTTGTTTTCATTTTTGGGTTTTTTTTAACTGTGGTAAAAATAATGCATTTCCGTGTCTGTATGTTGGTGCATAGCTTATCCTACCAATCACGGAAAAGGCGATTAGCGATAAGGAAAGCTGTTAAAAACTGATATCATGCAATTAGTCAGGAACACGCAGACAGAGTTACTTCCCCGGGTCTGGTGCTTGGTGCCTGTGAGGCAGGAGGACGTGAGAAACACCTGCCGTGTTTCTGGTCTGCAGGAGGAAGCACTCTTTGGCTGTGGCTGGGACCTGAATGCTGGTGGGAAATAGTCATTTACGTTTGGAAATGGGGGAAAAGAGACTTTCCTCGTTTCTATCACCGTCTGACGCGCACAGGTTCGTGACAGTTTCAGCAGTGTCAGAACTTTAGACTTCGCAAGAGAAGAGCCTCTCAACCTGCCCAAAGACTTCAGCTGTTATCTGCTGTAGAGGGAACAAGACTTTGAAAGGAGTTTTTGATGAGAATCATCTTTTCCCCAGACACAGAACTTCTACTCACTGATTGTTGTCCGCTGCGGGTGGCTGTAATTGTCTCAGTTTTCATTCCTCCTTTTGAAGATCTTTCTCTCTTGCTGTCCCTTTCCTCCCCTCCGTTCCTGGAGGAGTGGCAGATGCAGTGCAGGATCACGCAGAGTACCTCTGTTGCAGACAGCAAGTGCTTAAACTTGGGGATGTGAAGCACCTGCAGCCTTGCAGAGGAAGCAAGTGAGCAGAAGAGTGGGGCATGGCACACGCTCTGAGGCCCAGCGTGCAAGGGCTCTGCTCCTGTTCATCCTGGGCTGCTTAGGTGCTTCTGCAAGTAATCGATTTCAAATAACGTGAGTGAGGAAAAACCAGTCACGCGTAAGCTACTTGAGGTGAGGGACAAGCATGTGTGTTTGTGTAGGGGAAGAGGATCTCTTATATCTAAATGTGATCCTGAAGTAGTTTTGTATCTGGCAGAAGCAGTTCGTGCAAGCTCTGAATTCATAGGAACTTCCTACCACAAGCTGTTTCAGGCCCTTCCATAGCTGCACCGGAGCCCCTAGGTTTGTTTTGCCCAGCCTCCCTTAGAAAGCTGTGCACCTGGTCTGCTGAGTCCATATAGACACTACATGTTAGAAGACTTGGAAGGATAGAGACTGTTTAGCCGAGGGCTCCACAACTCCTGAGACCGTCTCCCTTCTGCTCTCACACGCAGAGAATTTGCTGTGTTTCAAAGACAGCACACTTAGGTGACTGTGAGCTGTGATGTGATGTGGAGTTGCTGCTCTCCAGACCTCCCTGTTCAGCTGCTGGCTCCCAGAGTGCTCCCAGTAACGCCAGTGGTCAGAGGCAGGCTCTAACCACGTGCTGGAGAGATGCAGAAGTGCAAATGTACCAGGCTGCCTCGACTCCATGGGTTGGTGCTGGGGTGAGCCACTGCCCCCAGAAGGGCAGTTCAGAGTGTGGGTTTGTTGGCAGAGCCTCTCCAGCTCCTGTCGCACCCCTGCTTTTCCATCCACCACTGATACAGAATAGGAAAACTTCTGCATTTAACACTAAGCAACGTCAATAAGCAGAGGTCCTGTTCCTGGGGAGGTGCCCTGGCCCAGCCACACACAACAACACTTTTTTTTTGCTCTTCCCCAGTGATACATGGAGCCTCTCTCTGCACAGCAGAGTGGAGGCACCTGAGATGGGAAGAATGGGGACGCCATTAGTTAAGCTAGAGACCCTGAAGCTATTGATTTTCTGGAGGAATAGCTAGATAAAGGGGACACCAAACTGCCAGCCTGTTGGCCACCTTTTTTTTTCTGGTTTTATTGTTGGTTTTTTACCTTTTTTTTTTTTTTTCCAAGCCAAAGTTTGGTTTGTTGCTGTTATGACAATTTTTTTGTTGTTTGTATATAAATATTTTAGCTTGAAAATGGGGAGGGGGGAAACAGGGTGTTGGGGCTTTCACAAAATCTAGGAAATGAGGGAGACTCGGGGTGTTTGGGGGCTTTTCCTGCCTGAGTTGGGGTAGAAGAGGGAGGACTTGTGGTCAAGATAGTTATATTCAAGGGGAATTATTTCCACTGCAGAGCAGCCAGGAGACTTGTGGAGCTGGGATGCAGCAAAAGCCTCTACTGGACTTGTTCTCCCCACTGGGGATGGAGGGCCTGGGTAAGGCAGTCCCTTCCCAGCCCACAGGCAGTTCCTCAGGCAGCAGCTCTGCAGGCTGTGAGCCCAGGAGCATCTGCAGAGCCCCGCTGGGGCAGCTGCTCCCCCCTGCCCCTCTCCCACATTCAGTTCAGCTGGTTCTGACTGCGGCTCCCCAAAAGCTGGGTTCTCCCTCCTTGAGTGCCCTCCCCTGCCCTGGCAATGCCGCCTGCAATCCCCCCCTGCCACTTGGCCTCCCTGGGAGTAGGGAGGCCAGCCCCATTCCTGCCTCCTGGCAGAGTCTATGCATGGCAGCTTCAGCCCGCCCAAGTATATTAGGAATGTGAGGGGTTTAGTGCAGAAGCACCCAACCTTTGGGGGGCCATGGTCCCCCGATCTCCGAGTAATACCTGTTCTAAGACCATCCAGCCTGATTCCTCCTGTGTCCGAGCCTGGCCTGCTCTGCTCCCTCCCTGCCAGGCTCCTCTGGTGCATGAAGTAGCCAGTGTCTCTAGGACTCCGTAGTTAATGCTGCAAGATCCCCTGAGGGAGCTTGCTGGTAGCCTGGCTTCCTGCAGTGAGCTGCAGAGGGGACACCAGGACACTTGCATGGCTGGGGGCCAGAGGTAGCTCACTGGTTCCAGGTGTCCAAAGCACCAGACCTCCCAAAAACTTGCATGGCAAGGTTTCTCGAGTGAGTGTTGTGCCGTGACAGGAGAGCTCTTCAGCCTTTCTTCCCTGTTGGCGAACAACAGCTCTGGTTTCACTCTGATGTGTTATGAACTGGCTAGAGATGATTTCAGAGTAGCCAAGGTGTGGCTCTATCCATCTTCTGAAGAAGTGAAGACAAAGCCTATATCTCCCTATGCAAAATGAATTACGTTTAATAAATTGAATTGGGCTCTGGCTTATTAGAATGATGGCAGCTGGTGCTTGTCCGTGCGATGGGTTTGCAGTCACAGGTCCCTTGCAAAGCAGGGCTTGGCTTTCTGAGGGAAAACGCACAGGCAGCCTGGCAAATAGCTTGCTGTTTGTCACCTTCTAGTCTGGTGGCATCTGGGATTCCTCTTGATGCAGAGAATGAAATGTTTCTTTAAGTGTAGCTGTTTGTACTGTCTTGCAATAGGTCCAGCCAGCACATGATGATATACAGATGAAATTTTGGTTTGAAGAGTTGATTTATTCAATGTGCTGGCCTGTATTTCCTTGCAGTTACAGTTGTGCTGGTACAAAGGTGACTTTTAGTGGTATAGCATATTCTCTACTGGGAATAAGTTATATTGATGCCCAGCATGTTAGCAAACTGTTGTCCCAGTCCCCGTGTTTGGGAGGCTGCACTGTTGTAGGTGGGTTAGCTTTTCTAAGAAAAGCCATGACAGGACCTGGAGGCGATGGGGAGCTCGGTATGAGCCTACTGTAGCCAGCTTTTCCCAGGTTTAGCAGTTCTGTGGATCCTGTGTCATGAGTTCAGATAGACAAAGCCATGTTTAAAGATAGCTGTGGCTTGGCTGTTCCAGTGCCTGAGGGGGAGCAGACTTGCCCAGCGAGGAGCGCTGGCTCCAGAGTCTGGGACCTTGTGTTTGGGGCAGGGCTCTGTCAGTGACCCCTCAAGGGTCCCTGTGGGGCAGTTGTGTCGCTACTTTAGACTTCGCTTCCCCGTCCCTAAAGTGAAGTTGAAGTTTATCCCTGTTCTTACCTGTTTTGGGATCCATGGATGTGAAGTGCACAGCAAGAGCTGAGGAGGGTTTTCTGAGTAGCTGGCTCAAGTGCTGGTTGTGGAATGGTTAATGAAGCCATTTCCCTGCCTGAAAAGAGACACTGGCTGCTGGGCTTTCAATTCCAGCACCCAGAGCTCCATCAGTGGGGAATACAAAGCAGAGCCTCCCGGTTCTACCCACATTTTTCCCTAGCCCATCTCTATCTGTATCTTCCCATCCTAGCCATGAAGATGGAGGCAAGTGGAAAACAGGTTTGGGGAGCACTTAGGAATTTAATAAAGGGAAACCCAAACAACAGCTCTGGGGAATGCTTTTGCTGAGTCTAGCTCCAAAGGGAAAGCACACAGGCAGCATGGCAGAGGGCCTGCTGCCTGTGACCCTCCAGCCTGGCAGGGTGGGGGAATGCTGTCCTTGGTGCAGAGGGGTGATTTTTAAAGTGTTTTACCTGTTTGCACTGTTTTAAAATAGGAGGGGGGGGGGGAACCAACCTAGTGAACAAGATGAACATCCAATGTAAACTTCTTTGTGTTTTTATTTTTGACATGCTCTTGGATAATGTCAAACATTTTGTAGTATACACCAGTGAGACTTGATTCTTTGTTGCATAAAACACTATTTTTGGTGATGTTAATGTCTGAAAAGCCCATTCCCTCCATCCCCACCTTACTGATTGCCCTCTCTGCCCTCCAACCCCAGTAAACTTCTCTTCTACAATGAAAACTCCAATCAACAAGGCAAGCAGGAGTCTGATAGCCAGAGTGTGAAATGGGGCCCTTTGCAAGTAGGCTGTGGGGTTTCTCCCTGGTACACTTCGCTCCAGCCAGGAGTTGTCAGGATAGCCCCCGTCCCTCTGCAGTGCCTGCATCAATGGCAACCTAAACAGGACTCGGGATGGCCGAGTCCCGTCTCTGTTGCCGCTGCTGACCCTGGAAGGCAACTTTGTGCCAGGGCTGCCAGTGCTGCTCGTGGCTGTCCTCTTGGGGGCCACAGGCTGCAGCTGGCCCAGGCTTGTGCAGGAGATCAGCTTCCCACACTGCCTCTCAACTCGTGGTAGAGCAAGAATGCATCAGCCAAAACCTTTGCCTGATTTCACCAGGAGATTGCTGGTGTCTAAAGCCGTCCACCCAGATACTCATTTGGCTGGCAGTCAGAGTCAGTAAAATGCCCGCTAATCTTAGGAATGCTTTTTCTTTTTAGATTTTTGTTGCTGTTCTGAAGTGGGTCAATAAATCTCTTGCCAGATTCCCAGTTCACTGCTGGTGGAGGGGCTTGTTGCTTCTCTGAGGAGTAAATTCCTTATAGAAATCAGGCCTCCCACATTAGTAGTCTCAGTTCTGGTCATGTTTTTCTGTTTTTTTCTGTTCACAGTATTTTGTGTGTGCGAGTGTTGTAGTTTTGGCAGCTCCATTTGGCTGCATTATCAAGTGACAAAATCATCCTCTTTTACCCCAGGGGATGTGATTTGGTTTTGTTTTCTTTCCTTGGTTTTTTTTTTTTTTTTTTTTTGGGGTTTTTTTTGGGTTTTTTTTTTTTTTTTGTTTTGTTTTTGTTTGTTTGTTTGGGGTTTTTGTTGGGTTTTGTTTGTTTTTTGGTTTTTTGGTTTTTTTTTAATATGGTAAATCCTGCTTGTAAATAGCTGGAGCTAAAACCTGGGGCTGATAGCAAATGCGAACCAGGGCTGTAGAGCGATACGGAGCTGGTGGAGTATTTTACTGACCTCACAGGCCGATCTCTTTGAGACTTGGAGATTTTCAGTGCGAGGCTGAGATGCCGCAGCACCTCCAATGGCAGCGCCAGACTTGCCCCTTCTCGCAGTCTCCCCAGCACCTCCCATTGCCAGGTACCGCCGGGGAGCAGGACGTGTCCCAAGTGGGATGCGTTCCCTTCCCCTGGATCATTTCCTAGGACGCCCGAGCCGCTTGCCCAGGGTCCCATTTCCCTACTGACTCTGGAGAAGCAGTATCTGCATCCCAGGGCTTTGTGACAGCCTTTAACTTCCCGCCCTCCCTCGTTAAGTATCATATTGTATAGTAGCTTTCAGACCATACAGTATTCATTGGGTTATTCCTATTATTATCAAGTAGCTGGAATTGTGAAGGTTGGAGTAGTTAGATCTTTAGCTTTTATTCCTTTTTTTTGTATTACTATCCATGTGTATAAATTATTGATCATGTTGCTGGCTTTTATAAACTCTAAGCAAGGGGGGAAACCCTTCCTAACCCTTTGCAAATGGTAATGAAGCACTGTTTTTAAATAAAAGAGAGAAACACCAGTCTGCTGGCTCCCATGTGTTGTCTGTTTTTCAGTGCATCTGGATGAATTTCGCTGGTGCATCCCCCTGGCAGGTAAAATGCAAAGAAGGGAAGCTGGTGTGAAGAACGAGCTGAGAGATTGCATCTTCTTAGCAGTGATAAAGGGTGAAGCCTTGGCAAGTCAAGCTGGCAAAATCCCAGCCCCATCTGTTCCTATACCAACCTCCCTGAAAATCCACACCTTTCCCTGCCATTCTTTCCCATGGCTGCTCATTAGCAGAAAAGGGCCATTTGTTTGGTATTTGATAAGAAGCCTTGGGGTTTTTTTTCTCCTCTTCAAGCCTAGTCGGTGTTTGAGCCCGTTAGTGTGGAAGGAGAGACAACCATTTCAAATTAGGGTATCGGCTTCTCCTTTAGTGCCTGTGTAGCCAGCCTCACTCCATCTGTGTTAGCACAGGTTTAACAGTTAACACACACCACTGGAAGCCGGGGTTCCTGTGTCGGTGTAAATTTCCTCTGGGAGTTTGGACATGTCTTTTAATCACTGCCCCTGTTGTCCTGCCTGTAAAAGGAGTATTGCTGCAGACAAGCAGAAATTCATTCACATTCTACATGGTACTTACAAATCCTCCAGTGAAAGATGTCGTGCAAATATAGATCCATATAATTGGGTGCCTTTTAAACTGAAATGATCCTAAAAATAGCTGCTAATAAATCCCTGTAGCTAATTGGAAGTGATTATTGAAACAATAACTGAGCAAAGTGATACAGCTAAATATGCCTAGTACAGTTGAGGCTGGTGCTTTAATTGCTTTAGGAAATGCAAGGTATCAGGAACAAAAAGAGTGGGATAAGGTGTGTCCCTGGGCAGTAGGACTGTCGATTATGATGCAGGAAGGTGTGTGAGCTCCTTAAGCATTCCTTCCCAGTATTTACTAAGGATATGTTCCTGTCAGATGATCCTCATTTCATTCTAACAATAACTCAAGAGGATGTTCAACAGTGACTGCTAAAATTAGATGCCTGTAAATCAGGGCTGAATAATTGTGGGAGAAAAGCCGGTTAAGGGATTCTGCATCAGTGGAACTGGGAAAGGTCTTGAAAAGGAGCTCTGCCGTGCTGGGAGAAAGGTATTGCAGAGGCAGGCTCCAGAGGAACAGCGAAGGAGCTCTAGGTCTTCCAGCCTACCTTCACTTCAAGGCAAAGCTGTAAAATGGCTGATCCTGGAATTCACTAATTAGTCAGTAAAATGTTGTAATATTCAGCATTGGTCAATGTGATTTATCAAAAAGCAGAGCTCACCAGAGGAAGCAGAGGTTCTTTGCACTGCAAGCTGGCTGAGGAAGCAAACACGGCTGATTTAATCCATTCCCCCTTTCTGTAAACTGTAAATAACTGTGGTAAGTAATAGACAACTCAGGCTGGTTGCAGCTGATGACGAGCTGTGGTGCTTCTTTCTATGTGTGTAGGTAGCATCACCTGGGAGTGACTGTGGCATCAGGAAGGCCCTGGGGAGAGGGTTTGGCAATAACCAGGGGGTGGGCTCTGTGCCACAGGGCTTGGTGTAAGCCCAGGGCCCACCAGCGCAGTTCCTGAGCGAGAATCTGGGTGCCACACGGCTGTGCCTGGCTGCTGCAGGGTGGGATGCAGTCAGTGAGTGGTAACATTTGCTGGAAAGCATTTGGATCACATTGAAATGATTTATGAATTCCAAGGGAACTTGCAGAAGAGCTCAAGGGTGAGGTTAGTGTGGCACTGACAAGCTGCTTCAGGAGATCTGACCCAAAAGCTGAGGAAGAAGTCCTGATCCCTGCGCCAGTAGCAAAGCTGACTTCTTGTCAGGATTTTGCTTCTGGACTTCTATTGACTGTACTGGCTCAGGGACGGCAGCCTGAGCATCCCTTTGATAGGAGAGCTTAGCTTAGCAGCTGGTGTGGGAGGAAGAGTTATTTGCATGCCCTCTTTCTGTCTTTATGCAGAAAATTGCAAAGTTGTAGAATAATTTGGGTTGGAAGAGATCTGTGGAGGCCATCTAGTGCTATGTCTTGCTCACAGGTCAGTCAAGTTCATGTAGCTGCAGCTTCTTCAGCATGAGCTCAGAGGGGAGACGCATTCTGCAGTGCCAACAACTTCAACGTGTCCTGGGAGGTGAGAGGTGACCCCCCTCCGGTGTGTGCCTGCAGCCCTGTTTCCTTCCCTGTGCAGCTGGCATTGGTTGTTGCTTGAGGCTGTTTCACTGGGGTGTGGAGAAGAAAAACCGTAATGTGCTTAACTTTGATTTAAACAAGATGTGTTTTTTGTGATTGCTCTCAGTTTGCCTGAAAGGCGATCACTTCTGGCGTGGCATGTCCAGTGCTGGCTCTTGCTGCTTCCAGCATGGTTTGAGGGCTGGAACTGGGTGGGGCAAGAGCAGGGAAACAGGGAGACAACTGTGAGAGCTCATCTGCTATTTGTCAGGAAGAAGGCTAATTGATTGCTTTCTAGAATCACATCGCGAAGAACAGAGATCTGACTTTTCCATGTCTTTCCGGCCCATTGGTGTAACATTGCCCAGCACACGGCAGGTGAAACCAGGCAACTCCAGCCATAGCTGTGGGTTAAGGAACTTGCTGCAATTAGTGATTTCTAAAGGATTTCTAAGTGTCAAATCCTAATCCAGAAGCTTCCAGTGCCTTGCACCATCCAGCCCTATTGCTGACCTCACTGGAGATGAACCATCCTCTGTCCTGGGTGCTCTCTATTCCCCTTGGGCTCACACTGATCCCTCAGCCCAAACCTGTGACCCTTGGGTGCTGATCCTCTTCTTGGTGGAGGCAGACAAGCCAAGTCCTTGCCCCCAGGGCCAGCCCAAGTGTGCCAAGCCAAGCATTCCCCCGTGTCACCCACAGCAGAGAAGGAGGCTCCTGGTTTGTGTGAGCCCCGTAAGCAGGGAAGCAACGAGAATACCGGAGCTGAAACTGGAGGATTTTTGTTTCTGGCAAGAGGCAGTCATCTCCTGCAGGTCTCTGAAGGTGGAGCAGGGACTGTTTGGTTCTGGCGTGCCGATGCTGCCAAGGAGGAGACCAGACTCTAGGAGTCAGGCTTCCCACTTGGAGAAGCCTGGCCGCGTTTGGCCCCTTTCCTGCTGTGGCGTGCCGATGCTGCCAAGGAGGAGATGCACAGAGCCGGCACTGGGAGCAGCTGTCCCAGTTTGTGGAAACTTTCTTGCCTTTTTAAGGACATGCAGAGTGCTGCGCTCTAACTTTAGCACAAAGGTATGGTTGACTTGGCTTCTTTTATTAATGGATGAGTATAAATATATCTGCTCTTGGTGCCTGTCTTGTTCTTCCATGTGTAAACACTGAGCTCTGTCCCAGCTCCTTTTGATGATAAATTCCTTGTCTTTTGAATCACAAATCACCTTTTTGTGTGTCAGGAGGAAGCGTCAAAGCCCAAAGTCACTTTGTTTTTTATAGCACCAGCGCTCTCCAGCTGAACTCTGCTCAGACATCACCGATTTCACGGAGCTCTGCAACAACAGCAGATCTGGCGTGTTTATGGTCTTACTGGAGTAGCCTTTGAGCTCCTCCGGAGCCCTGCTGCCACACAGGGCTGCAGTCCTCTCTTTATTTTTGCAAGGATGTCTCCCATCCTTCCCGGCGGGAGGCTGGGAAACCTCGCTTCCCATTCGAGACACCACGGCTTTTCTTTTTCGGTCAGTGCTTCTGAGTTCTGCCGCTTCTGCTCCACGAGCAGCAGCTCTCCAGAAATAGCTCCTGCTCCTGGCCGAGTGCAGCTCACGTGGGCACGATGCCGCCGGCTGTGCCCGCGCTCTCCCCCCAGCGCAGGGCAGCTGCAGACACCTGTGCCCAGAGCACAAGGGGCTGGGAAGGGATTTTGGCTCACTCCAGTGCCAATGTGGGTGAGCTTCCTGCTCTGCTGTCCCACTCGGCTGCAGGGCTTGAAGGTGAGGAAGGAAAAGGAGCAATCGGTGCCATCTGTGCAAAGCTTTGTGCAAGTGGTAGGAAGCTTCGCACCTGGGTTGTGGGGGGCTGATGGAAAAGTTTGGGGAGAAAATGAGAAGTTCAGAGTTGGGGAAAAGCTGATGTGTGCTGAACTTGCACAGTGGCCTTGAGGGTGAGGGCTGAGCTGGCTGCAGAGCTGCACCCCAGGGATAACACTCTTACTTCTTCTCTGGGGATCAGCAATGGGGTTTGTGGTACAGGAACAGAAATGACCCCCACCTTGCTCCCCATGAACACAGTGACATGACCAGCGCTGAGCTGAGAGCTGGTGCATCCAGAGGTCTGGAGAGGTGAGTCTGACACACTTCACAGGGTCAGATTGGGTGAGACAGCCTTGAAACATCGGAGATGACAGCTGTGGTGAAGCCAACTCATCCCTGGTTAAGATCCAGGTCCTGCCGTGGTTGAGAGGGTCATTATCTCTGGAAGGGAGGCCGGGCAGAGCCCAGCTCAGCAATACGGGTCACTGAGCGGCTGTGCAAAATCTCTCTTCAGCCTTGGGCTCTCAGATAGCTTCGACTTGAAAAGAGCAAATGCCTGGACTTAGCACAGGGTTGAGGGAAACACGCAGCTGCCTTTCCCCTCGTTCTGCCTGCAAGTCCCTGGCAGCTGCCTTTCCCCAAGGTCTCCACTAAAAATGAAACACCTTGACAAAACTGAAGGGGTCCTATGAGAAACACCTCGGCTGACCATCCCTGTCCCTTGCTGGTGACCAATGGCATGTCCTGTGTGGCCGTGCTGCAGAGCCAGGAGCCACTTTGTCCCTGTGAGGTAGCAGTGTCCAGCTCTGCTTGGAGCTGCGCAGATGCTCGGTGGATTTAAACTCTGGTTTCTTTTGGGAAAATGTGAAATACTTGATCCTCCTGTGCCTTTTTAGGGCTTCCTGTCCCCTTGCTGGGGATTCTCATAACTGAGATGCTCTAGAGGAACAGGAGCATCCTTACAGGCACTGCCAAGGCTGAGATCTCAGCAATCCTGTGTGTGCAGAAAGTGTGTCCTGAAAAAGAGCTGGGTCTGGGTACAGTACATCTCTGATGTGACCCCTGGAGATTTGCTCACCACGTGTATCCACGTCATTCCCTCCCTGCCACTGCAGCTACACAGGTCTCCTGGGGCCACATGTTTCTAGAACAGTTACCAGCACTGAGTCTGAGCATCTGTGCCCAAAATACAACGAGAGTTGCCAGGAGGAGAGAAGAGGCAGTGGATGAACCTCCTCTTTTCTGCTTTGCAAACAATCAGGTCCCAAGCTTTGAGCTCTGCTACGCTGCCCTGACTGATTGGCTTGGGGGTAGGTGGCTGCTCAGGGAGTGCTGCAGGGCAGGAGTTATTTTTTTCCAAATCCTTCACTTCTGCCCTCTGGCAGCCAAGAAGTCCCCATGGCAAAAAATCCTAACATGTTTAGAGGAATATTTCATGCCTAGAAATGTTTTCAGCCTCAGTTTCACTCCAGGCATTGGGGAAAATACAAATGCCTTTAAAAGCTGCCATCTCATTGTCTAAGCCAGAGCAACCATGTGCCATGAATGTGCCCAGAGGAATGACCCATGGGAAAAACAGGGCTTGGGCACACAGGGTGATCCAAGGCAGAAAAAGCAGAAAGTCACATTTTGAATCCAAGTTTAGTAGTCTGGTCATGTGGATAAAATTAAAAGGAGGACCAGGACCCATAAAGCCAGGTCTAGCCTGCCTTTCTGGACACACCATCCCCTCTTAACTTGACTTGCTCTGTGTGGGGTTTGCCCTGGACGTGGCTGCAGAACTCAGCAGGGCCATGAACACCCAGAGCTATGTCTCAACCACCAGGGCAGTCAAGGCCATGATGTTTCTGAAATACCTCTACCCAGGACAGTTATAATTCTGCTTCATTTTACAATTATTTTTTTTAACACCTCTTTTCTTTCACTAATGTTTCTGCAAACAGCCTGGAGAGGTCCTGGATCTTGGAGTTACCAGCCCTCGCCTCCCAAAGCCATAGTGAGGGTCTGTGATATCCCAGGCATCTCCTGGCTCTTCATGTGCAGGAAGGCCATTTCCAGAGCCAGAGCTGTGCTGCAGCACAGGGGGTCTGCAGCTACACTGGGAGCAGAACTGGCCTCTTCTCTTTCACCCTGCAGGTGTCACTGACCAGTGAAGAGCAGCAAACCCAGGACCCAGTCTCAGACCTGGCCCGCTGGTGGTCTGATTTTACAGCTGCTTCATGCAAAAAGAAAAAAAAAAGCCCCTGGGTGGGAAATCTGGAGGACCAAAGGATTGTCAGCATGGTCCTAATGCTAAAAATTGGGTCAAAATCACTCAGTGATGCCGTGTGATTTGCTCACTTATGTTTTCCTGTCCCAGAGCTACTGCTTTGAGGATTTTCCTTCTGCATCTAACCCCATAAATGCCCTGCTAGTTTCCCACGTGTGAAGTGTGGGTAGTGACGTCTCTCATACCTCTCCTCTCCAGGCTCCTGGTCCTGCCTGTAGCTGCATTTCCCACATGGAGCCATATCCACATCTGGTTGTATCCCTTCACTCCTGTAGGGAGCCAGCACAGGCTCTGGCCATTCAGAGGTGGGTTTTCCATTGTGTGGGGGGTGTGTGGCTCTGGAGCTCCTGTTTCCCAGTCCTGCTCACAGGGCTCAGGGCTGCTTCAGGAGCACCAGGGTTCGAGCCAAAGCTTCTGGAAAGGGTTGATCTCCAAGCGTTCTGTGTGGGTGTGGAGCTGGAGCTGCTAAAGGGGTGCAGCTCCTCCTGTGTCTCTCAGTTCCTCAGCACCTCTCGGGTGTGAATGCTTGGATGTGAGCTCCTCAGCATTTAAGGGTGAAAAGATTGTTTTTCCCACATTACCTGGCTCCCTCCTGTCATCTGAATGTCACAATAATTAGGTGTGGCAAAGGTAGTAAGAATCATTTAGGTTTCACCCAGTATGCCAAGAGTTGGACCAAGTGCATAAGGGGACAGGAATTTGCCTTATGTCTTCAGGAAAGGCAGGGACCCAGGCTGGAGTCCCAAAAGTGGAGCAGCTGGACAAGCCCTGCCAGGGCAGGGTGTGTGTTGCTGCAGTGGTGTTCACAAGGGTTCACCATGGCAGCTCCCTCAGAGGTGGGCAATGCTATTCCAGTGCCGCCAGGTTCAGCTGCCATGAAATCACCCACGGCATTTTACAGGAGACGTTTGCCCATGTGGGGATGTTTGTGCTTAGGGTCATGTCTATTTTTGCTTCTAAGCCTTGTATTTTGAAATTGGGTTTGATCAGCACACAATGCCTGCAGCGCAGCTCCTTTCAGATCATCTGTCATGTCAGAAAATGGCTTTGAATATCTGTCTGCTCATTTCCAGCTAAATATTTACTCTGTAATTAGATAGTTTTGTTTCAAATGCTTTTTTTAAGAAAGAAAAGTGTGAATGAAGAGTCGGTATTAGGTTGCTTAAGTGGATGAGAATCTGCAGGTGGATAGCAAAATGCTTCTGCAAAGCTGGAGTGGGTGCTTAGTCTTCACAAAAGAAAAGCATTTGCTGCTGTTGTAAATTTACTGCCAAGATGACCAAACCTGTGACTTCTGGCTCACCTGTGGGTTCAGAGGGAGAAAAAAAGAAAGGAAATACTTATGTCAACCTGACTCAGGCTGCAAATATTTCTTTTATGTTCCTGGCAAGCCAAAAGCCTCCTGACACCCTGGCATTGTGTTTGAGTTGGCTTTCAGATGAAATCATAACATTTCCCAGCTCCAGTCCCAAGGTACATCTTCTAATCTGTAGTAAAATTCTGAACTCCTGCATGAGGACAGGGAGCAAGACACGGACCAGCGACAGGGCTGACTGAGGCTGCCCGGCTGGGAGAACATGGGATCGTGTCCCCTTACACCCTGCTCCAGCAGGAACGTGGGATCGTGTCCCTTTACACCCTGCTCCAGCAGGAACATGGGATCGTGTCCCCTTACACCCTGCTCCAGCAGGAACATGGGATCGTGTCCCCTTACACCCTGCTCCGGCAGGAACATGGGATCGTGTCCCCTTACCCCCTGATCCGGCAGGAACATGGGATCGTGTCCCCTCACACCCTGCTCCGGCAGGAACATGGGATCGTGTCCCCTTACACCCTGCTCCGGCAGGAACATGGGATCATGTCCCCTTACCCCCATGGGATCGTGTCCCCTTACACCCTGCTCCGGCAGGAACATGGGATTGTGTTCCCTTACCCCCTGCTCCAGCAGGAACATGGGATCGTGTCCCTTTACACCCTGCTCCAACAGGAACATGGGATCGTGTCCCCTGGCACCCTGCTCCAACAGGAACATGGGATCGTGCCCCCCTGCACCAGGGCACTCAGCTTTGCAGATGGAAGCTGCCTCTGGGTTTTAAACTACAGAGAAATTAAAGGTAAGAAAGGAGGACAAAGATTGAAATTCAAACCTAAAATATAACTTCAAAGGACACAACAGCTAAGCTGTGAGGGAAAATGGTCTGAAGTTTAGGGATTTGATTTTGTGAGTGGCTGCAAGTGAGAACTTCCCACTGGACCTGAATTCAGTGGCAGGGGAACTCTGCCTCAGAGCACAACCTTACCTTTAATTAGTTCTGTCTAAATCTGTATGAAGTAATTGTGTACTACTAAATTATCTCAGTCAGCTTAAGATAACTTTACTTTCATTTTTCTTTCCCTGTATAAATAAGACACATATCCACTGGCTGTTGTGTAAACAATCTCACTGCCTCACCCCTGCTAAGGGGTGGCCCTTCTCTTTCTCTTTGCCTTCTCACCTCTGATGCCTTTTGGCTATGTTATTTCCTGTCAGCACACCTAAAGCCTAGTAAAAACTTGCTGCCTGCAGTAGTCAGTTGTATTTTCTAAGACGCTGCTTACACTGCTGTCTTGTTGTATCTGCTCAGGTAACCCTATCCAAGCAGGGAATGCTGGATGAGATGCTCTGATCCCCTGCAGGAGCTGGGATTAGGTGCTGGTTCTTCACCCTGAGCATTTCTGCACACACTGGATCATCATAAACTGCTCTATAAGGTGAACTGGGGGCATGAGCTTGTCAGCCCAGTCCTAGAGTTATAATTTGAAAGAGAGTGATTAAATTTTCAGCTTATAATAAAGCTGTCTAAGAATTATAAAATCGTGGAATGGTTTGGGTTGGAAGGGAATTTAATGATCATCTAGTTCCAGCCCCCCTGCCATGGGCAGAGACACCTTCCACTAGACCAGATTGCTCTGTGCCCCTTCCAACCTGGCCTTGAGCAGCTCCAGGGATCCACAACTTCTCTGGGCAACATGTACCAATGCCTCACTTCCTCACAGTAAGGAATTTTTTCCTAATAGCTAATCCAAACATACTCTTTCAGTCTGAATCTGTTCCCCCCGTGCAAAAAGTTTCTCCCCATCTTTCTCGCAGGATTTATTCAGGTACTGGACGGATGCAATTGGGTCACCCTAAGCCTTCTCCCTTCCAGGCTGACCAAACCCTGGCACCCATACGGTGGGGCCTTTGGGCTTACCCCACACAAAGATGAAAACCCAGTCATCTGGAGAAAGAGGGAGACAGGAAATAGCATGGAAAAGGGAATCTCCAGGAGAGGGAAACACTTCTGCTGGGAGAAGTGGAGCAAGGGGAATGGCTCTTAGAGTCACCAGGCAGGGAAGTGCCGTTTGCACGGAATCACTGTGGAGACTGGCACCAACTCTCCCTCTTGTGGGCATTTCCCTCTGCTTTGTGTGGAGTCTGGTAGCTGCCAGTCCTGCCAGCAGCCCTGAACCTCTGCTGGCTTCATCCTAATGAGATGGTTCATAACTCCTGTGTTAAATATCCATGTGAATTGGGCCAGTGGAGCAGCCTGAGCTGCAGAGCCAGCACCTGGAGTGCCCTGGCATTGGGCTCATTGCTCAGCAGGTGAGGCACATCTCTGTGTGTAAAGTGAAACACCTGGAAGCAGGACCCATGAAAAGGGAGTAGCACATATGGAATCAGTGACTTCCCACACTTGTTCCTTGCAGGTCAGAACGGCCAGGACTTCATTAAGTCTTTTAAGTTTATTTTAAAAACCAAACAAGTCAACATTTACCCATGTTCCCACCTGAATTTACCATGTGAACTCCTCCCCTGACCCCAATATTCCCTCTCAGACCAGGCTGTGCTCACAGATGAGACATTTGTATTACGTGTTTTTTGACACAAAAGCTCTGCTTGCTTTGTCTAGTCTATCCACAGTCCCATTTCTTTTCCTGACTTTTTGATCTGCGGTCCCAGTGTTGTCCTTGTCTGTTTTTCTTTTATTATTTGGACCCTCTCTGTCCCAATAAACAGGTGAGGCCCTGTATGTATTCCTGTGAGGGCCAACACACCCCTCTCAGCTCCACAAACTGCAGGTCTACATAGCAGCTAATACACGCTGGCCTCTTGCTCAGGAGGAAAATAAATCCAGTGCAACTTGGCCCTTGCTGTAAACTCATAGAAAAGTCACAAAATTAGCATGGAAACCAGAGAAGGAGCATGGATTCATCTAGAGCAGAGCGACCACGTGGAGCAAAATCTCTGCTGCAGCTGGCAGGGAAGGAAACAAAAGGACCGCAGGCTAAGATAAGCAATTTCCAGACAGATGCTGCCACAGACCAGCTGGATCCGACCAGCTGAGCCACCAACACTGAAGCACTTAGCAGGAGGAGGAAGATCAAAAAATAAAACCACGATGTTTGAGGAACTCACAATTAAAAAGGCACCAAGAGATGGGAGCCCTGCATGTGCAGAGATTTTCGAGGGTAATGGAGCTTCATTTTTATTATTGGTTTGGGATTTTTTTAGAATGAGCACGCCTTAAAGCTGTTTGTGAATGGTTAGAAAGTGATTATGAGATTTTTGTCTTTGTGCATTGGCTGATCTTCTGCAGAGTCACCAAGTCAGCAGGTTTTAAACAGTTTGACCTAGTAAGGCTGCAACCATGTCTGGAGTATATTTTGGGGAGCATGTATAAGAGGATTAACAAAAATTATGAACTCATGAAGAATTCTGCCTATGGCTGTTAAATGCAAGCATGCAAATGTAACCTTGGGAAGTCCTTTAGCCTCAAGTTGCTGTGATGGAATTGAGCTGTTCCTGCTTCTTACACTTTCCCTGGGCATCTGCCACTAGTGTTGTTGGGAGAAGAGTCCAGATGAGCTAGTTGTCCATGCATCCTGTGTATGTAAGGTGCTTACAGGTGAGCTTTCCAAAGCCTGGGGTGTGTATATGCAACCCCAGACCCCAAAGAGCTGGGAGGGCTGGCCAGGATGAGAATTTGGCAGGGATGCTGTGTTAAACTTGTACTACTACCTAAGGAACCACTGGACCAGGATTCTCAGCAGAGGTGAAACCTTCCAGTACTTGCACTTTTTGTGCCAGCATCTCGCAGCCAACAGCAAGCCCCACCACTGTGGTTGTCTTGCCAGCAGGACCCTAAAGTAGGCTGGGCAAATGCACAGCAAAGAAAACAACAGGGAAGAGAAGCAGAACAGAGACTCCACCCCAGCTGAGTGGTAAATGTTCTGCTCAGGCAGCCACGCCACAGGTGCTGTGTTAGGTGCTGCTCACTGCTGCCCAGTGCTCATCTGCTTGCAGAAAACACTGATCTTTTTTTTTTCAAAGGGATCAATTTCCCTGCAGGAGTTACCTGTAAGACCAGCAGAACACAGAAAGCACTATTGGATTAGGAGCTGCTTAACCTGGTGCTGCTTCTCAGAAGACAAAAAGTCCTGGTTGTTCCTCTTCTCCCTAAGGGTGCACTTGGCGTTGAAACGATAATGCAAAATGAGACCTTGAACTTTGAAAAGGGCCAACTGCAGCTGGAAGCGAGAACCTGCTGGAGCTCATTAAAAGGCAAGTGTAAACATCAATAAAAATGAGGGGTAGATCTTGGCTTCCCTATGGGCTCTTATCTTGCAGAAACTCCGTGCTTTGTGGATGAGAGGCTGTTTTGCTGGCAAAGGGAATAAAAAATGTGTCTGTTTTCTCTCCTTTCACCCCATGAAGCTCAGGCAAAGGGAAACCCTAATCTGTATGTGCTGTTTCACCAGTAAGAGAGTGCTGCCTGGGGTTTTGGAGGATGGCTCCATGGGTGTTTCAACCACAAAGGATGCCTGTGTAAGTAGCTCTGCCTCCCTGTCCCCCCCGCCAGCATGCGTCTGTCCGGCTGTGTGACAAACCAGACTGCAGAACTTATCTGGCTTCAAAATACACTCTCCAAAAGATAAACACAGTTACTTCAAACTCAGACCAGCTCCTTAATCCAGTTCATTTCAAGCTCTCATAAAGAACTGCACAGGCACCATGGGGTAGGGGAGGTTCTGCTGTCATGTAAACATCTCTGTTGCAGCTTCCTGCGGGTAGCTCTGAGCTGCAGAGCTCAGGGTGGCAGGCAGGCACCCAATACTGAATGCAGGCTGATTGCTTGACCTTTTTTTGCCCATATGGGTTTTTGTGGCCCTTGCCTTTCTCAGTTGTCCTTCAGCAGGCTCTAGTTACAATATTTTATTGATGATGAGGGATGAGGGAGGAATTCCTCTCTTGCTTTAGTATTTCAGTGAGTAGTACACAAATCCTGGAGTGCCAGGGTGGTGTTAGGAAGTCTAATCTACCAGAAGGGATATGCCACATTTCCCACTGACTCTAGAGATCTCCAGGGTCTCACTGGTATAATCCATGTTCTTACCTCTAAACAATAATTTTCTCTTTTTCTCCTGGGTGGGCGAGGCTTTAAAATCTGCCTGTTGTTCTCTAATCATACTCTTCCTTTCTTTAGCTGCACTCACAGTTTCCCACACAAAATCATCAGTCCTTTTGTGCTCTGTGTTCCCAGTCCTTCAGAGAAGGTTTGCATCCCCAGAGAGAGCAGGTGAAGCCTTAGAGACAGCCTCAATTTCTACATTGCAGCCTAAATATTCTTGTCCTGGATTGCCCTGCTGCTTTTCTGCACATTCTCCCACTGAATCCAAGCACTGGTCTGCAAGAAGTGTCTTGCTTAGCCGAGATAAATGTTTTTTATCAGGTGCTGTGCAGTGTCACGCACACCGTGAGATGCCTCGATAATTGCACAGGAGCTGTGGGTCGTGCCTGTGTTATGTCTGACAGTCACCAAAGGCTGCATCCTGTGAGCACCAAAGAGAATGCAAAGCTACCTCTGACTTCATGGCACAGGGCATGATCCTTGAGAGAATCCATGCTGAGATACTGGTAAGTAAAGAGCAACAGCTCCGCAAACTCATAGCCCAAATCTCGTCCTGATGCTGAAATCTGCTCCTAGTCCTTCCTCTTCCTTTTAAGCAAGCAGGTCGGGTCACCTCTCAGCTGCTGAAATCCATCAGTGTGCGGGAGCCCTGCCTGGAGGCATTGCTAAGAATAGTGTCTAAGAACAAGGGGAAGAGAGGAGCGAGCCTGGAAGGGACTTGGCCACTGCCACCATCAGTTAGACTCCACCTCATTTCCTACAAGCAGTGAGGCTACGCAACACTCACAGTTTCGGATGGTGCTCTTATGTGACAGCCTTCTGATTCTCAGAGTCCTGAAGTCAACGGCAGAGCTGCAGAAAAGCCAATGCTCTTGCCCTGCTATAAGATCCCATTATTATATCCCTCACCTCTCCAGCTAAATCTACTGTGAGTGCAGGGGTCTCACCTGTCTGTCTGCACGGCCTGAGCTGCAGGCTCCTGAAACAAAGCACAAATGAATCTCTCAGAAGCAGCCGTGTTTCAGCAAAACGCCATAGAAACCACAGCTGTGTTACAGAGGGCCTTTTCCCTGGCATTATGCAAGAGGTAATTATGTAAGTTGTTGTTATATAATATTCCTGGCTTTTTTGGAGTGCCAGCCTCCCCCTGACCACAGCAGCGTGTATTACTCACGTCATGTCACACTTTATACAACCAGGCTCACAGCAGAGCTGGGGCTGCTGTCACCACTGCTCCCTGCCATGGGACCCTTGGCTGTTCTCAGGGCTTTTCAAAAATTGTATTGTGGGGGAGAAAGCTCATTGAAAAGAAAAAAATATTCAATCAAAATATCTGTTTGTCCCTCTGAGATATCTTGCTGTGTAAGCACACAAGAAGGTTTGGGTTTTGGAACATTTGTCTCTTCTTTGCTGGAAAATTTATTTCACAAACTTCAAATGAAAAAGAAATCTAAAATTTTTGCCAGTGCCTCTCCCTCAGATGCCCATTTCCCTACTTGTAGTAGATCTGGCTGCAGAGGAAACAGAGCTAGAAATTTGTTCTCTTAACCACCAAGGCAGTGCTGGGGACTGTTGAGCTCTCCAACGTTCACTTTCCACCCCAGGGTTGGATTTCTCTCTTCACAACAGTGATGCTTTAAGAAAAAAATTGAATGTGGCCAAACAAACTTGGGTCTGGTCCATCCCTGTGGCTGGTATGTGATTCCTCTGTGCCTCCCAGCTCCACCTGGGTGACTGGGCCCCATTGCAATAACCACAAAACAGCTGGTGGTTCTGAAACCATACCCAAGAGCCAATCCCTGCTTTTTCACTGGTGTGTCTGTGGGCTCAAGCAGGTCATTGAACTTCTTTGATCCCTCACCTATGGGGTGGACAAGCATCTTTTCTGTCCATGGGATTGTGGCATGGTCTAAATTCATTAATGCCGTTAGAAAGGTTTGCCATCATTGGAGGGTGGAGCAGGGCAGAGGTGGGACTGACCCACTGCTTTGCCAGAGACAGCTCTTCACCTCCCTGCTGAGCCTGTTAGATGGGGAAACCCTCCCTAAGCACCTTTGGGTAGCAGTTTTGGGTAGAAACAAGCCCCACGAAGTCTCTAGAACAGCGTTTCTCTCCGGCAGCACCCTGAGTCTCGGCTGTGGCACTGCTGCCCCGATCGCCCCTCCGCAGCCGCCTGCAGAAGGAAGGCTGGGCAGCAGAGGGGAAGGCACAGCATGCCAAATGACCGAGGAACAGCAATGTCTCTACATCCCGCACCGAAAATGAGCCCCTTGCAGAAGTCCTGCAGCCGACGCCGCAGTCCTGCCTGCCCTGGGGTCCCTGTCCGGCCCCCGAAATGAGAGGACTGCCCGCTGGCCAGCTCCCCCAGGCTCCCACCCGAAGCCGGGAGCCCCCGGCGCCCGCAGCTCCGCCTGCCGTGGCCACGAGGTGGCAGCAAGCGCTGGCCCACGGGGCCGGAGCCGCGGCACCCCGGGGACCCGGCCGGACAGCGAGCCCCGGGGCGGCCGGGCTGGGCAGGAGCCCGCAGTCACCCCGTCACCCCACCCTGCTCAAACAGGGTCTGACCGAGCACGCCCAGCCGGGGGCTGTGCGGTGGGATGAGGGAGGCGGCATCGCGGCAGTCATGGCCCCAAAGCCAGCCGAAAGCATCCAAGGTGCGTTCATGCTGGTTCAGGGACTGCGCTCCGCTCAGGTGTGGGTGCGGAGGCGCAGCCACGTGTGCCAGCACGGCCCCGCTGTGCGCAGAGCTGCTTGAACGGGCTGTTCGGTCACCTGGTGCGGTTTAAAGGAGGCAGCCAATATGTTGGCTCTCTGCGGTTTGTGTTTATCCAGATGATTATGCAAGTGATAGATTTTGCCCCAAGGGGAAGAGAAGAGGCCTGTAGATACTAAAATGTTATCTCCTTTTCACGGCTGCAGGGTTGAGGGGTGGTCTGGTGCATTATAAAGCTTTTAGTATTTCTGTAGACTGTTTATTTGAGCTCTAGGGAGAAGAGCTTATGATTTCATTTCATTACTACTTTGCTTGCAGAAAAAAGCAATATGGAATCTCATACTCGTTTTAAGTCTTCTGACCATTTAATGTTAATGTCCATACCAGGACTTTTGGCTTCACAGCCCCGGGGAAAGCTACAGAGAGCAAAGAGTCGACCAATTTCAAATGGAATTATTACAGCAACTGCGTAGCTCCAGCTTGGGGAATATACAGAGCTCGGTGCATAAGCAGCAGACTCTCATGTACCAGGAGCACGTTTCTGTTGTGTCTGAAATGCATGTAAACCAGTAAGGTCAGTGTTCAGGATCCTGCCCAAGCCTGGAGGGGTACAAATGTTTTACTACTGCTGTGAGTACTTGGGCAGTGAGGTTGCAGATATGTGATCTCTCCCGTCTCAGCCCTGTGCTGTGGAGAACTGCATGAGAAATGAGTTGGAGGAGTCCTAAACTCTATTCCATGAGTTTAACTTAGTTTGGGTAATTGGTAGCAACCTGGTGTTTGCACAGGTAAATCAGGATGAAGTCTTGAAACTGAAGTGTTGGATGTAGATTTTTGGATGTGAAGCAACCTGGTGCATAGAGGAGATTGAAGGGGAGCATTTCAGTCATAAGTTGACTTGCTGACAGAGGCTTGCAACATGTAATGGCAAAAATGTCCTTACCTTGAGGCTGGGATGCCAGCTGACACCTCCACTGGGCTCTTGCCACTCTTCTTACCCACAGTATTCCCTTTAAACCTCTGTGTTTCTAAGGGATGTGAGGCTCTGTGCCTCCATCATCTTTGCTGCCCATTTACCCTTGTACATGGGCTCTTCTCTTCCCTTGCAAGGCTGGAGCAGGGAACCTATTCCTGTGTTTTAGAGAGTGGAAGGGTGCAGAGGCAGTGAGGCACCACCTGAGGTCCCGCAGCACCGTGGTAGAGACTGTGGGGTTGAATGCTTTTCTCCTGAATCCCAAGGCAGGTGCCTTCAGCCTGTGGTTGATACTTCTGGCCTGCTTGCCCCTTGGAAACATCCAGAGGTAGGTGCACGGTTCAGGACAGCAGTGCTAGCTGGGCTTTGTTATCAGGCTGTGCTCTGACTGCAGCCACCCCTGGAAGAGACCAGTCACCCCACTGGTGTGCCAGGCCGTTACCAGTCCTGACAGGGAGGGAGGAGAAAGTCTGGGAGCTCCCCCAAAGCATACCCACATGGTTTGTCAGCCCAGTGGCTTTTCCTTCCAACACTGAAATTTGTTTGGCTTGACTGAAGTAGCCAGAGACCAGAACTTCTGGCTGGGTGGGTGTTGAACGTAGCTTTGTTGTGTCCTTTTGTCTCTGGTCTGCTGCAAATTACCTTTCTGGCTCAGCTGTCTGTCTGTTGGCTCCAATATCCAGACTTAGCCATCAGCTAAGCCTAGGTGTTTCCCAGAAGAGCAGGCAGCAGGATCCCAGCAGGCAGGTGTGGGGGAACCAGTTCCCACACCACTTTTATTCCCGTCTTCCTCCTGCAGCAGCTGGGGAAATGACTGGGCCACTTTGAATATGGTTATCTCCTAAGGGCATGTCACAAGTGGTGTGTTACCCCACGAGAAAAGGATGCTGAGATCATTATGGGAAAGGAAAGGCCTTTGGAATGATGGAATCAATGCTACTGGCCATCCCAGCCTTTTCTCCTGCCTGCCCTTGGCAGGCCAGGGGAGAGGGAGGAAGGGTGGCCTTGCAGATGACAGTGCTCTTCAGGAATCTCCTGCCATAAAGCTTGACACTGTCTCTGGGTCCTTGGGAACCTGGGACAGGCTCCTGGCACAGCATTCCGGCAGTGCCCTTTCTGTCTGGAGTGGGACATGTGCCAGTCCAATACGAAAAGCAGAAATGATGCCATCAGTGGCACCCACAATAGTACCTGACCCAAAATAGCTTCCTAGGAAAAAACAGGGAGGCTGATTAGGTTAGACAAGCCTGAAAGAGAGGAAGAAGTCCAGCTAATGATTGACAGGTGTAGGTTTGTGGGCAGGGGTTATAAATCCCACGGGTGAGCTCTCCAGCCACCCCTTGGGGAAAGGCAAACGGCTGCAGGAAGCACTCGGGACCCGTCTTTGGTGAACCATGGGGCTCAGTGACCAGGAATGGCAGCAAGTCCTGACTGTCTGGGGAAAGGTGGAGTCTGACCTCCCTGGCCACGGCCAGGCAGTTTTAATGAGGTAGGCAAGAAGCTTCAATTCTAAGAGTAAAGCTGAGAACTTTAGATGTGAGACATGTTTGTCAGTGTTTACATCAACAAGGTGATTTCTTTCTTGTAGGGTGGTGGTTTTTCCATTGCTATTTTCTGGGTTAAAAGTTACTCACTGTGTAAAGTGGCTGAGCTTCTGTCTCTCCATCTCCCCATGGGTGCAGGAGCAGACCAGTGCTGCTTTTAACACACGGCTGCGCTTTGTCTCTCTGCCTCTGGTGGCTAAGCTCTGCTTTGGATCCTCATTTCCCAAGCGTGACACTGAGAAATGCTGGAGTGAATTTTGTGTCATGGGGCTTCAGATGCTCTGCAGCAAGGATATGGGGAGGCAGGGAAGAAAGCAGAGGAACATCACCTCTATGACAATTTTCTTGGACTATATTTCAGTAAAATTAACTGCGAAGTGCATGAGTGTTTCCCTCTCCCCACCTTAGTCTCACTTGGCAGAGCCCTGCCCATCCTGCTTTTTGGGCAGAAATTGGTGTGGTAACACTTGTCCACTACCTCATGATGAATTTGAGGTCTTAGTGTGAAATGAGGCATATATTTCCCTTTAGTTCCCTCTTCCATGATTCTGGTGTCAGAAGTGCTCATGAGATCTCCAGCTGAGAGGACCCCAACCTCCGTATTGTCCTTTTGAACCTGGCACTCGGAATGGCAAACACCCCGGATACTGCAAAGTGAGAAACAACATTAGGTGGGCATTGGAGCCTAGCTTGTCCCTTAATACCAGAAGGGATGCAAACCGTGAGGAGATTCTCTTCAGCTCTCCCCTGGCACTGTGCACACTTGAATGTGCTGGAAGGGTACAAACACTGGGGAGAGCAGTGGGGATCTGGCGCCTGCTTGGGGGGTTTCCTACCCTAAGCATGGCTAAGTCAAGGAGCCCACACCACCAGGCATATCCACTGCAAAGCTCTGAAAAATGTTTTTTTTAAGATGTGCCAAAGCAGGGGGATGTTTTCCTTACCTCCTTTATCATGTCCCAGATCAGCTTCCATTTAAAGGGAAGGGAATGGAGTGAGACTGAAGTGGGTGGAAATGTGATGGTTTTCCCCTCATGTGGTCTAGAGCAGGCATGCTGGAGGGATAGCAGGAACCTGAGCCATCCTCACCCATCCATCTCTGAGGTGGTTACTTTGGCTCTGAATTTGCCACATGACAGTAAAAGAAGTTCCAAATGGAAAAGCAATACCATTTTTCTTACAAGTATCACAGAGTAGAGCATGGTATTAAATAAATAGATGTCATCTTGTAATTTTGTTCTCCCCTGCCAACCCAAGTCTCCTCCAAGGACTTTATGAGGGAGGAGAGAGGCAAAGGAAAGAGGGTGGGAAAAAAAGGTCAGGAACCAAATTCCTCCATGTCTGCAATCATAGGGTTTGGGGGCACAGTGAACTCTCCCATCCAGATGATGTTCAAGAACACATGACCTCCAGACATAAGGGACCTGAGGCTGGGGGCTGCCCCTTTTTTTTTTTTTTTTTCTATGAGAAGCTTGTAGAGCTCTCCTTTCCTGGTCAATGACTGATGGGCTGAGAAGAGAGTTCTTGTGAGGCAGGGGTCTAGAGGCTGGCTCCTCAGCAATAGTCCATGAAGACAGGTGGTTTTGTTTGGTTTTGGTTTTCCTTCAGATGAATACAAGAACTCACCTCTCAGTACCATGACCAGCCTTGGCTCTTGTCTCTGTCTTAAAACAGTTGACATAATCCAGGGGATGGGTGCCAAAGAGTTAGCAGAACCATATGGAAAAAATACACACTTGCTTTGTTGCTCTAGTTGGACGTGTCTGGGGCAGTGTCTCTGTCATGACTGGAGGGAATGGAAATAGACAGTGGTGATTATCTTAGAACATGGGTAAGAAGATGGGATTGAAGTAGATTCAATATGCAAAAGGAGGTATGTCAGGAGCTTCTGCTTTCTGAAGTCCCTCTATTTTTGTCCACAGACTCTTTCAGGACCACCCTGAGACCCGTGATCGCTTTGAAAAGTTCAAAGGCCTGAAGACCCCTGATGAGATGAAGGGCTCTGAAGATTTGAAGAAACATGGAGTTACTGTTCTTACCCAGCTGGGCAAAATCCTGAAGGCGAAGGGTAATCATGAGGCAGAGTTGAAGCCCCTGGCTCAGACCCATGCAACCAAGCACAAGATCCCTGTCAAATATTTGGAGGTATGGAAAAGGGCAGGGAGTCTCAGTGTCTGATGTGTAGTGAATGTGTGCAAGACAGCTATGTGAGAGTTGTGCTTTTATTTACTGATGACAAGTTGGACTTCAGTGAGCTCTCCCTCAAATCCAAGGTCTGTGTGTACGAACAGGAGGAGGCACAGAAAGGGCTCACAGTAAGCAAATAGTATGCGAACATCCAAATTTAGATTTCCCATTCCAAACACCACATACGGTTGGACCACCCCTCGACAACAATAAACCAGCCCATGCAGCCTATGCATGCCTGGGAAACTGTATTACATAAGGACTGTCCCTGACTGGACACAAGGGACATACAATTTTAGAGTAAGCCCTGGAGAACCCATCGGAGACCAAGACTCATAAAACTAAGTGTTATACAAACACATGGCATGAATTTGCAGTCTTAATGGATGAGGCAGACAAAAAGCAGGGAGGGCTATGGTCTGCTCAAGGTCGTGAAGCAGATCAGCGTCAGAGCTAGGAATAGAGCCCAGTGCTTCTGCCTAGCCCAGGCTCCTTGCATACTAGACCTCACTGTCTCTCCAGAGACTGCAGGAAGGGCTACTGAATTAGCTCGGAGATATTTCCAGGCTCTGCAACCTATTTCTTAGTCTGGCTTTTCTGAAAATAAACCTTGAGTGTCCCTTCAGTTTTTCTTTCTCTCTTTCCTTCTTCACAGTTCATTTCTGAAGTCATTATCAAGGTCATTGCTGAAAAACACGCTGCAGACTTTGGGGCTGATGCCCAGGCTGCAATGAAGAAGGCTCTGGAGCTGTTCCGAAATGATATGGCCAGCAAGTACAAGGAGTTCGGTTTCGAGGGTTAGCACATACGCACAAAGGAACACCACGATGGAGGGCCTGGCCACGCATCTTTCCCCAGCACTGTTTTGGACATCTCACAACTGGCCATCCCTGATGTGTGGGAAAGCTTTGATGAGAGCCCAAGAGTCACTCCAGGCAGCATAGAGGCACTCAGAGTGATATCCATGATAAACTGTCATTTCCTGCCTTCATGTATACAAAAGAAATATTCTGCTTTCTTAGGAAAAATATGTTAGGGGTTATCTGTGAGCTTCTGCCTATCTTATCCCCTTTCTCTCTCTCTCTCCCTGAAACTCAGTCTCATCTGAGAGACAAATGGCATGGCCAAAGATAAAGGGATGTGGAAGATCAAGGGAAGGGCTGAGTGTGGTGAAGGAGTGAAGGAATGACTCAAATGAGAGATGTGAGAATGGGAAGCAGGGACACAGCGTCCCATTCCTCCCACAGGTGAGACTGTTAGCAGGTTACTATGGAGAGCTTCCAGCACAGTATTACTTTGCTTTGTGGGGGTGAATGCAGCCAGTCAGCCTCCAGTGCCTGCCAGTGCTGGAGGGTTTAGTTAAACTTGCATTAGCAAACCCGTAAAGAGCAGTACTCCCTGAGATCTGTAGGCTTCTAGCAGCTGCCACTATGCGTCTGAAGGTCTGTTGCACTGGGAAGTGAAGTATGTGTTTCTCAGAAAATAAAAATCCCTGCACTGGTGTTTTGTGTTTGCTCCTGGCTTTACAAACACTCCAGTGAGAACTGGGGAGAAGGAGAAAGTGGAAAGGTGTTTTGCATACAAATCTGGCTGTGGTGCAACCTGCACTGTCAGTCCATGACCTGAGCAGCATGTGGCATCTGTCTTAGCCAGGGACTCAGGGCACTCAGATGTCACCATGGGGACATGACCTGATTACCGGACCTCACAGCACAAGACAGCAGCCTCAGCTCAGTGCATCAGAGCTGAGAGAAGTGCTCCCCGACTAAAGGCCATGGCCACTGCTGTGCTGGGGGAATGTGGTGAGGGAAGGTCTCTTGTTTATTTGTGGGGAGGTGGTGTGTGCAAGCAGCCTCGGGTCTCAGCAGCAGCACAGTGCATTGCTGTCTCCAGACACTGGAATGGAGGGCTGATCAACTCAGGAGGAAGGTTGCAATGGCAGTGTATGCTCTAAAGCCCCAAACTCTGGTCTTTGCAGCCCTTGAATTTTTGCTGCGGTGCCTCTGCAGTGCATGCTATGCTGTGTTTACAGATGCATGCCCACATTCTGTGGGGGATCTTAAGGGAAAGACATAATGGCAAGATGCCTTCCTCTGCCTGTTGCCTTCTTCCTGTCCCAATACCATGGGGTTGTGGCTAGAAAAAATGCATGGAGGTAACCCAGCTGCTCTTTTTTGCTGTGGAGAAAGTAATGCGCTTTATCTTCCGGAGACAGTGTGGGGCAAGCACAAGAAAGAAAAATGAGGTGCTCAATAACAGGAGCTACTAGCAGGACATAGTTCAAAGTATTCCCCACTACAATGTGTGCAGTGGAGACAGTGAAGGAGCAACCAGCTCCCTTAAAAATCAATCCTGAACCAGCATGATCTGCTGTGTCTTTGATCAGGGCAAAGGCCACAAGAATTCAGTCTCTGAAAGGAGGAGGAACGACAAATTCCTTCCCAGAACAGTGCATATCTAATTTCTTGCTGTTTACAAATCCTCACTTTACCTCTGGGAGCTTGCTTGGTGTTTCAACCTTTCAGAGGGAGTCACAAAGGCATATACTGTCACCTAGATGAAGTTACAGCCAGGTGGTCCCTGGCTTAAGCAGTGTGCTTTGCCTGACTCCAGTCTAGTCTGTCTGGTTTTGTGGGGAGGGCAATATGTTTAATTAAGGTCTAGGATTGCTTGTCCAACACAATAAGATTTCCTGCCAATGACAACAGACTCTGCTTTAGGATTAAAAGCTCTGCTATAGCAGCTGCCTCCATCAGTCCGAGTGGGACTGGAGTTGTTTAGATGTTTTTGTGTAGGGCAGTGTGGTGGAGGAGGGAGGGTTTGCATGTGTGTTGTGCCTAGTTACCAGTTATTAGGTACCCGGACTAAATGTCAGTCCATTGGGAGCGCTGACCTTCTCTCTGTCTGCCTTACCCCACTGTGTCAGTGCCCTAGGGACTATCCTTAAATCTGCTGGTCAGCTGTGGGGCCTGATGGGGGTTCTCTGGTTGTGCCTATGGCTCAGTGAAGATGTGCAAGCTGAGATGAGTCAGCATGTTTGGGTACCAGTAACAGTGAAGGTATCTCCAGCAGGCTCAGTGGGCTGGGGTGCTTATGGTGGAATCCTTATCTCTGCACCTTGCTGCTCTAGACACAGAGCATGCCCTTGGCTGAGTCCTGACATAACTGCAGGGATATAGGTAATTCCCACAGAGTGAGTCCATAAAGCTCCTGCAGCAGCCCCTGCTTTAAGGACAGGGGAAGTTTCCTAGAACAAAGGGGATGATGGGGAAAGGATTTTTTAGCTCCTTGCTATATTGATTCAGAATCTTTGCTGGAGTCCTCCCTTTCACTGTGCTGCTAGCATGTAAAGCTTTTCTGATTCACATATGGGACAAAGTCCTGTAGTGGAGATAAACCATATCAGCACAAGCCCAGACATTTTTCCTTCTTCCTTTCCAGGAATAGCTTTACATCAGGTGGATGGGTGCCCAGGCCTTGTCCCCAGCCCCTCCCCATAAGGACCAAGTGGTGTCACACACACATTCCCAGTCACACGATGGGATGTGGATTGTGTGGCTGCCAGCCTCCTTGCTCCATCCAGCACGTACGCACCGACTGCAGCCAGGCTGAGCCTGCAGCCCCTCTCCCTGCCGCGGTTTCCATTGCATGGCGGAGCTCGCCATGGCACCCAGCCAGGGACCTGGCTGAGCCCTCTTGGGCTTCGGTGTCAGACACCAGCCACTCAGCAGAATCTCAGATGAGGGGAGCAGGCCCTCACTTCCCAGATGCTGTGCAAATGAGCTGTCAGCCCCAGCCAGGGTGCAACAACACTGCAGGCTGTGCTGCCTGTCCCCCTTGTGTTTCCTCTGCCTGCTGATCCTGTCTGACTCCAATACACCTGCCAACGTCAAGCGGCATCACAGAACAAGTGCTGTGGACCACACTATTAATCCTGTGATCTGTCTCTTGGTCACCTCAGTGGGAGAAAAGGATAGGGCTCCGATGACTAATTATGTTAAATATTTAGCACATTAGTATGAAGCTTGTGACATTCTTTACGTTTGTATCTCCCTGCAGGGCTAATGTGAGGAAAGGGCAGGGATGTTTCTAGTCCATGTAATAGTCACTGAGCAGATAAGTCTGGTTTCTGGGAATTGAAGCACAGACAGTGTCTGAAGGATGTAACGTCTATATGATATTAATTTAATAAGGAGAAAAATGCTCACCTATATTACATGCTTTCAAATGAGGATTATTTTTGTCATGGTCCCTGTGGGTTTCTATCACCTGGCCAAAACCTGTCCTGTGTGTTATGCCACTGAGGAAAAGAAATGGTGGAACCAGGTGGTTTTTTGATGTAGACATGCTTGCCCATGACTATTTTTTCCCCCTGAAGGTGCATGGCATCAGAGCATGCCCTCCTTCTTCCTGGACTCATTCTTCTCAGGTTTGTTCAAGGCTGCTTGTTCAGGCTGTGCAGGGCTTAACAATCAGAGTCTGTGCTGCTTTTCAGACTGAGCACACACATACACACACACACCCATCTATACGCAAGCACCAGCTTCAAAACACACATCATAGCAAAGCCCATCTGTCCAAATCCTTCAGATTCCAGCATTCTTGTGTGCCAGGTCTTCGTTTGAGAGGATGATATGTATAAGCTCTCACATTGTGTTCAAATGAAGTACAGCCTTGAAATGGCTAAGGTCTAACCAAGTGAGAAGACAGACTATGCAAGGACAGGGTGCCCACAGAATACTGGTAGGTAGAGGGCTGTCAAATTTCATGAAGTTGTGCCAACAGAGTCAAGGAAGTCACCTGGAACTAAGTAAGTGAGAAAGCCCAATCGGCCACTTTTATCCAACAGCCTAATAAATGAGCATTTATGAACATGAAAGAGTCACAACAATGCAGCGTTCTTAACCACAACATAAATCCCTCCCTCCACTGTGATCACAGGCACAACAAGCCCATCTCCCAGTCCTGTGACTTCTATAAAATCCTTATCCAAATGTCAGCAAAGGTGACCTTGTGGCTTTTTAAAGCAGTACTTTATAGTCACTTGACTGCACTTTACCAAAGTCCTTTCCCAGTTTGGCTTTCATCCCCTGCAAATAAATAAACAGAACAGGCTGCCTCCACCTTTCCCTCCAGCCCTGCAGTGACCACCCGTGATAAGCCATGTCAGTCAGGCGGGTCTGGGGCTCTCCTGGGCAAGGCAAGGCGAGCCCTGGCATGGGGCATAGCAGCATAGCTGGTAGCTGCATGGACAAGGCAATGTGTGTTTGGGATAGGGAGGGATACATACTGGTGTGTGTCTTAGCTGCAGCTTATGTCTGGAGGAGAGATTAAAGGAAGTTATGTCTGTTTCCCATTTCCCTTCTCCAAGGAAACCTCAGTATGAACGCAGCTGCTGGGTGCCTGATCTTATTTTAGATTGTCCTTAAAGCAGGTTCAAATGTTCAAGTGTCAGAATAGATTTGGGTGGAAGACTGTCTGGATTATTAGCACTGAATTCTCTGTGTCTCCATGCTTAGCTTGTGGATCTGCCGTTAATTCCCAGTATGTATAACTAATGGTGCTTTTATTAAGTTTTTCTATCTTCTGTCCTCCCTTAATATGTTTCCTTATTCAAGATAAATTCCAGCATCCAAGCTCTCACCAAAGGGGTGGAAAATTCCTGGAGCCGATACCCTCACCAAGATCTGGGATTGCTCAGCTCAGGGCTTGCATGACATCAGGCTTGTCCTCTTGGCAAGCTTTAGGGTTATCTGGAGAGTTAGCTGATACAGTGTCAAAGTGAGTCTGTGTTTTTTCACTCAACTGGATGAACAGTCTGGTGCCCTTTAAGGGATGCCATGGATTAACTGTGAGTTGGTTGGGTACAAAGGAGTAAAAATACCACAGAGTTTTGTCTAAACCAGCCATATGGTGTCCCTGCAGAGTCTGTGGCTGAGCAAAGGGGTTGCACCAGTCATGCTCAGACAAGCTGTCCAGAGATGGTGCAGAAGCAGGCAGGGCACACCAAGAGCCACACTTGCAGCTTTCCCCCTCTGAGGGCAAATGAATCTGTCAGGTTTGTATGGAAGAAAGAAAAATGAAATACAGGTGGTGGGAAATGGAGGCACAACTGCCTCCCTCCGAAGGCTATTTACTCTATTAGTGCCTTCTGAAGAGCAAAAGCATCATTCTGACAACCCTTCTGCTGTAAAGCAGTGGAGAGGTTTTCCTAACTCAAGCTGGTAATTGGTGTGCTTTTGTATGGGAAGAAAGATGGAATTTTCTCATGGTGCTAACATTATGGATGTGATGCTTTCACAAAGCCAGCCCATAAATCATAAGAAAGAAACTTTTTGTACATTTTGTTTTTGCCTTGATGATAGCATTATTGCTAACCCAGCTAACTCCCCAGCTAAATTTAACATGTCAGATTTAAACTGGTGTCCCTATGTCTTTTGTTATGTTCCCTCTAGCTGAGAAATGATCCCTCAGTGCATAAAGTCATCAATTTTTTTCTTTTCAGTCAAAATCCTCTGTCCTGAAATGGAGTTCTTTTTAACAGTCACAAATTGCTTGCTTATAACAAGAGTAATTAGAAAATAATCCTCAACATATTTCCTACTATGTTTTTTCTAGTTGAGCACTGTTGTAGCTTCCTTACCTGTTTTAGATCAGGAACTTGTTGACTGTGAGTGTCATCTGGGACAAGCTCTGTTCTAATTTCTAATGGTAATTAAGAACTCAGTTTCATCTAGTTTAAAACCCTCAGTTTATAAAATACTGAAACAGCACACTTCTTCCAGTGTGCCTGAGTTCTTTGCTCTACTGTTCTTAGCCTAGACCTTTGTTAGATGCCTATCTGTGGTTTTCATCTACAGTACTGTGCAATTAGGCCCATTTTCGAGAGGGTAAACTGAGGCAGAGCTAGGCACCAGCACATTGTTTTCAGGCTTTTGTCATTCAGCTGTCCACTAGGCCAGGCTGCTGACTGCAGGGCAGGGAATGTTTGTGATCTTTTTGTGTAGGAAGACATGTGAAGTTGTGCCATCTGCCAGTAAAAAGCTCTGGCTTTGAAGTGGTTGCGTTTTAGCAGTTGTCAAAGGACATCCTGTATATGGATGTGCAGTCGAAATGGTGGTGCAGTGTAAATACCCAGATAGATTACAGATGCTGCATGCAAAATGAAGCAGTCTAAAGACTTTTGGGCAGAACTTGAAGTTCTCTGGAGATTAATGAACTATGGTGGCACTTGAGAGATTGCTAATCTTCTCACTTCCAAAGAAAAAAAGACTCCCAGACTGAGATAATAGAGGTGAATACCTAAATATGTCACCAGCAGAAGAGAGGTCCCTAAATCAAGGTGTATGAACCTCAAATTCTCCTATGTAATTATAGATGTGCTTACAATTTCACCTGTAACCTTCTCCTTGACTTCCAGCATTTTGCCTCTGCTATGCCCTGATTTTCCACCAGCCTGGGTAGGTCTAAGCCATCCAGTGTTCATTTGCCTAACTTAATTTATAATCCACAGAAGTGACCTTTGGCAGATCCAGTCACATTTTGCCTACATCTGGCCCCCAAAAAATACTGTTTCAGCTACCTTGATCGAATAGTGTGGATAGTGAACAAGGTGCAGGTGCTTGTCTGTTATCACATAGATAGCCCATAATCCTTCAGTCCTTTAAAAAATGAGCTGTGCCCTCCCATTTTGGAAAGGTCTTGCATTCAGGAGACCAGGTTTTGGTGATGGATCCCTGCCTGACTCATGTGCCTCAGCTCTAAAGGAGTAGGCTTTAAAAAAAAAAACAACCAAAAACTGCAGAGATGGTTTTCATACTGGCTGTACTTAGCTAGCCTTCCTCACTCAACACATGGCTGGCTGAATCCTTTTAAACCACCAGGTTCTCTAGTGGGGTGCTGGAATCCTGGGCAAGTGGAGTATTTCTGGAATATTTCTACTCCAGCAACCAGTGCTGTCTAAAAGCTTTCATACACATTTGAGGCTGTTACTGTCCTAATGGGACCACTCTTTCCCAAGGGGATTCTCTTGGAGAAGTAAAATGGAGAGAGGAGAGAGAAGATATTTCCATGCCTAGCATTAAATGACATATTGCAAAGCATGAGGTATCTATCTGCTTGGGAACAACAGCCTATGTGACAGCCTGCTGTGTGGTGCTCAGAGAGTCTGGGGTTGTTTTTCCTGCGAGCTATGCTTCCAACCTCTCCTCCCACCTCATTGACAGGAACATCTGGATCTATCAGCACTCAAAATTTTCTTTGGAAGAGAGTGAGCGCAACAGGAGAATGAGGATTTTCTTTCCTCATTGCTCTGTTTTGAGGATAGCTTGCAGCTGTGCCTGGCTGGAAGGAATTTGCAGATTTCATGTAGGATGGTTGAGAAACATTTCCTCTCCTAACTTCATCACATGCCTGTTCATACACACAGTGGCTTATAACAGGGAAGTCTTCAGTTCCAGTTCTTCTGGCAACATACAGTAGGGAAAAAACAGAAATGGAGGCAATGCTTTTTGTTTCCATCTACAATCAGGTTGGTGATGGACAACACTGCATTGATCTCAGTAAAAGGGTTAATTATGGAGAGAAGTGTGTTAGAGCCTCTCAGCGTTAGAAACAGACCAAAATAGAGTAGGTGCTGCAGAGTACAGCATCCTTTCAAGTACTGGCATTGGCGAGATAAGAGATAATACACACTAGAGAGTGTGTGTTGAGAGAGAGGGAGAGATTGATTGTATCTTAAGGGCACAGCATCTTAGAAATAAATTTAAAGAATAACCTTTCTTTGGGCCTTTAATTTCACTCCTGTTGGAAGTGCTTACCTACAATTACCTACAATTAAGTCTGTGATGGGAGTGCATGTGTGTGGGGGTGTGTGTACGTACAGCACAAAAGCTATAGTTAATACACAGAACTAAATGTTTTGTTCCAAACGTACATGGCCTCTCAATAATCATCAATTTCAGGGGGTGTGAGACCTTTCAAAGACTTGGATTCATACAGCAAATTCTTTGCCACAGGCTTGGGATAAGTGATTTCTTTCTGCTCATGATGCAGTACAAACTTGGAAATCAGCTCTGCATCTATTCATCAGCTGAAGTATGAACCCCTTTTATTAGTGCCTTTTGTGGCAATAGCTGTGATCTATTTAAAGTGCTAAGCCTTTAAACTGCAATTCCCCACAGCCAATGTAGTAGAAGCAGATATCCATGGAAATCAGTCAAAATGAACTCGTGTTGCTGCTCAAAGGGTGGGCTCTGTTCAGATCAGCAACAGTTACCCAATTCCTGCCACCCTGGCTTTGGCTCCTTCTTTGATGGTTTGGGGCTTGGAGCAGGGCTAAGTTTCCTGGGGAAGTTTTGCTGCCATTTATAGTCCCTGCTTCATATTGACTGTCTCTCATTTCTCCCCCTTAGAGCACATTCAAGGAGGAGACACTGCTGTTCTTGTGGCCTAGCTCTGCATCCTCAAAGATGTCATGGCTAAATCCATGTGGTATGACTGCCAGCCTTGGGCCCCTGTTAACAGCAGCAAACTCATTCTCATCTCAGCAAGTGATCCTTAAACATGAACTGTGAAGCTGCACAGGTGGGTAAATGGTGCAGGAAAGCAGGGGGGCCCAGCCAGATTCTTTTATTGGGTAAACACTTGAGATGCTTTGGTTTGGTTGTGTTTTGTCTTGTTTTGGGGGGGGTTGTTGTTTTTCTTGTTTAATTTTTTGGTTTTTTGTTGTTTTTTTTTTCTTAATTAACAGTTTTATTTAATGCTTGTCCTCTGCACTTGGCTGATTGGTGTCAGATCTGGAAAAGTGAAGGGTTTTTCTGCTTGGACAAATATGTGGTAGGATACCACATATGGCTGGTATTAAGAATTCTGGATAGGAAAGTTCGGGTACAAATTGCTATGTAAACCAAGGCTCATATTCATCAGAGGTGTCCCCTGTTAGGCTGTTCTTATTGGAGTGGGACTTGAGAAAAGAGCAAAAAATGCACTAGGTGTGCCTGAGAAGGCAGAGTGGTGTCCTTGCAGTGTGTACTGACTCTCTCATGAATGGTGTCCCTCAAAGGTTCATACAGGGGCCAAAACTATTCAATTAAAAGCAATCCTCAGCAAGTTTGCAGATGACACCAAGCTGAGTGGTGCAGCTGACACACTAGAAAAGGATGATATCAAGTTTTGCTCTACTCTTAAGCTGTAGACTGTTGTCTCCTAAGAAAATTATTCTATGGAGGAATTAATGCAACTCCCCAGTATAGCCAAAAGTAGTTGTCATGACATCACTTGTTAGTTTATTTTTCCCCAAGTTATTGGAATTTGGCCTGTGACAGAGACAGAAATGGGAAGCATATTTGCCCACCCAGGCTGTAGAGAAAGACTGTTAAATGATGACATTATTCAAGTAGCAGTTTGAGTCATGTTTGGTACCACAGCACAACTGGCTCAAGAAGAAATCCTCTGGGGAACTGAGCAAGGAAAAATGAGAAAGGGGAAAAATAAAAAGCACTTTAACTAGCTCTGACTAGTTCTTCTTTCTTGTCTTTATTTCCTTGGGATGTTGTGACATGTGTTACTGGAGGAGATATTGTTTGGCCCAAATACGAGGGAATTTTGCCTCCCAACTCTCCAGTGAATCTTAAAGTTCTTTTCAAACCAAGATTGCTATTAAACTAGGATTGCTGGTTCAGACTCTTTTTTCCATTCAGATAACTGTTACTGCCCAATGTCCCAGATGTAAGCCAGATGTTTGAGATCTGATTAGACACTGAAATGAGAACTGGAATGGGGGAAAGGACATCTGTATCTTCAGATTTAACCTGCTTCTTTGTCACAGACATAGCAGTGGGCTATGTCATTCCACATTCAGATGACTGGCTTCAGAGTTTCATTATACAGCATCTTTCCCAGCCTTCCACAAAACAACATTTATCTGGAAAAAAAAAAATCCTTTCTTGATGAAAACCTTTTAATCCATTTGAGGCATATAGTTGGTGGAGGGATGACTCAGTGTGTGGACAAAACACAAGAGGCCAAAGATCAATAGTCTCTGCTCTGTAGACAACCTTGCTGAGCTGACATTTCTTGCCAGTAAGGGTTGCATTGAGATAATTTTGCAATAAGGTAAAATTAATCTGTTTCACTCCCCGTGAATGTAAAAAAATAAGAGGAGCATGACTATGATTCCCTAAGTCACCTGACTGTCTTCTGCTGGAGGTCCACCTTTGCATTGATGTAACTGTCACAGAAGACCACACGCGGTTTTGTAGTGCAACTTCTAAAGTTCCTCTAGAAAAGCTGGGTGTAAGCACAGCCTGCCTGACACGCAGCTGTTGACTCCTGCTGTTTCTCTTCTACACTTAATCTGCTCTGGAAAGGGACAGCAGCTTCCAGCAAAGACAGACTTTGGCTCATTTCCTTCCAAACGCTCCATCCTGCTGCGCAAGGTAATGTGACGCTATTTCATTACATGGCCTCGTATACTCAACACAGCTTTAAACCGTATAGAAGCAACACCAGTCAGACACAAAATACGCTCAAGTGGATCTACTTGTTCTTCACATAACTCCTTTGGGTCGTTGTGAAAGACAGGGTGCTCTATCTGTAGGACTAGGCACCCTGAAAGGACTTCAAAGAGTGATTCTAGCAAGTAGAAGGTGTCAAGGTAAGAGGTGGCTTGGCTTGGCTACAAAACAGCCATGGAAAGGAGATGAACACTGCAACAAAACTGGATTCAGTTGCAGAAAAAACCCCAAATGACAAACTTGACATTAGCTTAATTGTGAGCTGAACTTGAAGTTTAGGGAGGGAAATTTATTAGCCATGCTGTATTGAAGGACAGACAAAATGACCTCAGATGATACAGACGATCTCTACTACTTCCTAAAGTAAAACCCCCAAAATCTATTTTTCTAATGTCATCTGAGGAGCACAGAGTTATTCATAAGATGAAGTGGTTGATACTGTCGTAACAGACTTCCTTCCATTTGGTAGATATAATGGGCTGGATCGCTACATTTCCAGTCAAGCCAAGCAACATCAAACCATTCCCTGGGAAAAGTTCAAATGCAAATGATCATACTCTGTCAGCTTTGACTCATTGCATCAAGTCCGATGACTCAGAAGGTCAAGAACAATTAATTCAGAGACGAAGGTACCGGAGCTTTCAGTTCTGCTGCTGCACTTCAGCACCATGCTTGGAATAAAACTTGAGAACTCATTTTCACCATCTCCTGAGCTTTGGGATCCTCTTTGTTTCTCTGAATGTGAGCCAAACACTCTGAGGTGAGCTACAGAGGACAGTAGCTGCCTGACAGCTGCTCATGGGGACTTTTATTTTGCCTTCCCTCTTCCTTTGACCAGAATTTCCATGATTGGTCATGGAAACCTTCCTGCAACACTGCCAAGACAAGCTGCCCATAGACGAAGACCTTACTGCTATCCAATTTCCCAGCTGAGAATTTTCCCACCTGGCATATGCAGCGAAGGAATGGTTACTCAGGCTTTTAGTTAGCAGCACACCACCGGGCACCGCAGCGGTCAAAGCATGAGGTTCAACAAAGTGACATTTGTCGATTTTAAGTGTGTTTTGTCTGAAAATTCCTCCCTGTCCCTCTGGGAAAGCCAGAAAGCTGCGCAAGCATTCTCAGCCTTGTGGCCGAGGGGCTGGCCCGGGAGGCACCGTGTTCGCAGAGCTGCACGGCCCTGGCTCGGGGTGTGAGAGGGATGAGAGGCTTTTCTGAGCCCCAAGGGGCTGCATTTCAGGAGAGGCTTCTCTGATCCCCAGGGGCTGCATTTCAGGGGACGCTTTCAACCCTGCCGCTCCAGGGTCACCACTGCCGCTGGAATAGTGGGAAGCTCTTTCCCGCACTTTCAATTCTCCCACCCTCCAAATAATCCAGTTCATCGGAATTTTGCATTTTGCACAGGAATTTGGGTGTTGGGGGCACGCCCGGGGAGGATGGAGCCGGTCCTGGGCACGGCCGGGGCCCCCGGCGCGGTCATGGCGCGGGGCCGTCACTGCGGGGGAGCCGCCACCAGATGGCGCCCTCGCGCCCCCGCCGAGGGGGGGGACCTGTCGCCGCAGGCGCTTCTGGGGTAATTTTAACTCCTTTTTTAAGATTTTTTGTTTTTCTTCCCTTCCCCCGCTCTTTTTTTTGGTATTTTTTGTTGTTGTTGTTGTTTATTTGTTTGTTGTTTGTTTGCCCTCCTTTCCCTTCCCTCCAGCGTCTCCCACAGGCGTTGGGAGCTCTGCGGAGCCGCGGGTGAGGATGGAGGGGCTGCGCAGCCTCCTCCCGCTGGGATGCCGGCTGCCGGCCGCGCTGCAGCAGTGTGAGGGATGCTCCCCGGATAGCCCCGGGGGGAAAACGCGCCGCCCCGTCCCTTTGCTGCCCATACATACATGCCCAGGCCGTGGGGCGCAGCTGGAGCCCCTGTCCCCAGCACGGGACACCACCCGCAGTGAGGGGACGCGCAGCGTGGCTCAAACCCATCCTGAGCGTGATGCAGGAGAATTCAATCTGCCCTAATCTCCCCTCTTCCCCTTCCATCCTCTCATTGCCCCTCCACCTGCCCCACTGGCCTCTCATGCATTTTTGGTTGCCCTGTACCAAAGGCTCAGGTGTTTGAAGGTGAGGGATAACAAAATGTGAGAGGATGGAAACGAGAGGGTGGAAATCCTGATGGTGCCAAACCAGCGGGACAACTCCAGCCCAACACTGGCAAAATAAGCTTTTCCAGGAGGCTTTTTGGTTCCCATTGGTAAAGCCTGGAAGGATGGAGACCCTCCCCTCCCTCAGACCCCAGCATTCACTGAAAAGCAGTAATCCTGAGCCGCTGAACATGGATAAGCCCAGAAGGAAGATGTGGCACCAAAACAGACCAAGCAACCACACGTGCCTGGCATGCACCTGCTCCAAGGGGCTTCCCCTTCTTTTCTCCATGTGTCCTGTTATCTTCACCAGCTCCAAGGAATGATTTTCCACAAGGGTGCAGGGATCTCTGCTGGGAAGAAGGATCTGTTTTGTGAAATCTCATTCTTTTTCCCCCATTGTAGGTCATTTATTTGATGCCAGGACTGTTGGATGTACTTCATCAGGGGTGTAAACTAGATCATTGCACTAATCTTATCTTTAAGCTTTTCACTTCTCTTGACCATCCTTAAGAGTGCTCAAAAGCTCATGGGGCCTCTCTGGTGTTGAATCTTCTGAGCTCTGCAGCTTCCCTTGAAAACAGAACTTAGGGATCTGTTTTAGGTCCATTGAATTACAATGGCATGAAAGGCTTTGGGACAAAAGATGGAGTGGAAAATGTGATAGCTGTTCTGCAATTGAAAAAAACCAAAAATAAATAGCAGATTCTGTTCTTTCTGTATTGGGGTTTAGTGTGTAGGAATTTACTAACTCAGTTAAAAATAAACCAACCCCAAACTGATTAACATGAAAACTCAATTAAAAAAGAGAAAAAGGAAAGCTTCTAAAGTGTTGGAAACAAAATGATTTTTGGAAGCATCTTTTCCCTTAATTGGACATCTATTTCTAGATGGAGTCATTTGTGCATGGAATCCAGCTGTATGGCTTTTGTTTGGCAGTGAAATGATCAGTTCCTGAAAGTGTGAACGTCATGTGGAGAACCCCATCCATGCCTTGAAAAGGACTCCTGCCTGAGCAGGACTTTGTTGGCAGTGTCAGAGGGTGCAGAATCAAGCTGTGTCATAATCCCTAATTGTATGTATTCACATGATGGCCTTTTAATGGTACTGGTGGCTTTGTGGGTTGTAGTGAGTGCCCCAAGAAGGGGCTGGAAGCCCATGTGCCAGGTTAGCCCGGGGTCTGCTGCTTTTCCAGGAGAGGCCAGTGGAGGTGGGTCTGGGCGCAGGCAGGACAGGCTGCCTGGAGCAGCAGGCGTGGAGCAGCAGGCGTGGAGCAGCCCTGCTCCTGCAGCTCTCCCACCTCTGCCAGGGCTCTTGAGGGCTGACAGACTTTAGCAGGGAGTTGGTGACTAACTCTGGGAAGAGCAGATACTGCTCAAGTACTCTCTTCCCCCTGAATGACTGCAGGAGCATCTACCCCTGCCTTTAAGAGCCCTCTCTCTCCTTTTATGTCCTCTCTCCTTAAGGCTTCCTTTCCCGCAACAAAATTGACCTGTCTGGGTTCCTCATCCCGCAGATGTTGAAGCTCATGACGCTCCAATGATAAAACTTTTTAAAAATCCCAGTCCAACCCCTGCCCCATTCACTTTCTCACTCAGATCTCACTGCCGTCAGTGGAAGTGGTGGGGCCTCACAGTTGTTTGACTTTGGGGTATTAGGGCTCCATTGTACCCTTTTGCAAGCATTCCCACTGCAGACAAGTCCTGACTCCAAATGCACTGAATAACCACTATGCAACACAGATGTTTCTGTCACACCCCAATCTGAAGCGTAATTCCTGTTCTTCATTTGCAACCAGGAAAAATTTAGGACCTTCCAACCCCACTTCTAACTTTATAACATCCAAATTAACTCTTCACAGGATGTGAATGCAGCTCCAATTCTTTAGCACGCCTCAAGCTTTGGAGACATTCCACTTCAGTTCTTAGCAGCTCTGCACCATTTCTAGCTGCTGCATGTCACCTCTTCTTAGGCCAATGTTTAGCAGAAGACTTCTGCATTGAGCTTCCAAGATGGTGGCTGTCAATATGCAGACATGAAAACCAGCCTCCTACTTCTCTCCTTCTTCCTTCCTTACCTCTCTGTCCTACTGTGGAGTCCCTTGGGCTCCTGCCTTGTGGAAAAAATTCCATAAAAACAATCTAGTTGTCTCTGGTAGATGGAAATGGGTGACCTTTCTTCACAGAAACCCTCCACAAATAATGCAATTTCCTGGTATATCACTCACCCCTTCACCCTGAAATGTTTCACTGCCAAGATGTCCCACAGTGGTCCTAAAAATCAACCTACCTTCTCTCTTCTCCTCCTTAAGCTAGACTGTTTCTTTTTTACAAGAAATAAAAGCAGCCATGAAGCCATGAGTCCTTCAAGGGAAAGATGTTTTCCTCTCCTCCTCCCTCCACCTACATGGCATGAATCTAAGGCTGTATTTCACAAGTTTGATTTGAAGTAATCTTCTTACTGCTGGTAGAACCTGCCTCCGCGCCCTCCCTGCTCGTTCAGTGAGTGACACTAATCAGGGATGTGGGAGGTAGGGACAATATCAAGCACCAAGGTGATTGACAAGCCTCACTCAGGATTTACATGTACCCCGATGGGTACGTGAGGGTGAAATAGGGTGGATCAATCAATCTCTTTGTATCATTGCCCGTTGCTGGCAGTGTTTAATTTAAATTAATAATTCACTAAGTAGAGGAGAAGAAATAAAGCAAGTTTTCCCCCCAAAAGCCCTATTTGGTGAAGATTTTAGAGTATTTTTGGTTGGTTTTTTTTTCTCTGGTTAAATGAGAAAATGCCTCCATGTTAATCACAATATGGAATCTACATGAAAAATCAGACCCTGCTGGGCAGGAAAAGATCCTCTGAATTATCTCAGTGGGAGAGCTGGCACTAATTTACTGCTGTTGTGCTCCAAGTACTTCTGATGCAAAAGATGAATGGAGCTGAAGGTTTGTAACTCTACTTGCTTGTACATTTAGGCTTTTTGAATAGCGTCAGCAGGGCAGTGTAAATTGGCATGAGACCCTTGACTCATGGTTAGACTCAGCAGCCTAGCCCTGTGTGACCTGCCCTCACACCTCATGTTCTTTTCTTTTTGAGCAGTCTTCTTTTCCTCCTCCCCACCACATATTTTTTGCTTCTCCAGAGCCCTAGATGTGGGAACATACTGCTGTTTCTCTGCTTTACCTTCCAAAAAGGTGAGTTTCGTGCCTGTTCTAGTCTACTCCCATGAGTTTGCCAGTGGGCCATTTAATAAACAGAGGCAGAGATGAAGGAAGCAGCCACATCTGTCTTTATTAAAGTGATGTGAACATGTTGGTTCACACTGTGAGCAGGTTGCATGAGAGATATTTCTAAATCCTGAAGCCTTTTCTACCCTGCTCCTTGAATGATACTGGAGGCTATAGTTGTACTAGAAAACTAAATGTAGGATCTTTCTCTGGCACTTGAAACCAACTGGAATGGAAAGGACTGCATTTACTTACATTAAACCTCATTACCCTCCAGAAGTGAGTGACTGTCTGCAAACTCTTCATGAAGAATTGTTCCTGGCCTGGGTTAAATTCTTAATAAATATATAAAATATGTAAATTATATAAATGATAATTGATATAAATTGATATAATTATATTTAAACCAATATAAATAAATAAAAATTTAAATAAATTAAAATTATTAAATTAAGCAAAATTAAAACTGCTTAAAGGCATTGTCTGGTAGGACCCCTCCTTGGTCTGGGTCAAAAAAGTGACAGGGAATGGGGAATGTACAAACAATTTCAGTCATGACCAAGATGCCTCTTGCTTTTGAGCACTTGATTTTGTAAATTCTATAACACAACTGCTTTCTTAAAGCTCTTTCTTCTGTGTCAGGGTGAGAGGTGACAGTGGACCAGAGAAGAAGGGAAGATGGATGCAGCATAAATCCTGCTGGAGTGGAGCAAAAAGGATCACCAAGTGGGAATCTCCCATACATTATCTTCCTCTCTGCAGGGCAGAGGCTTGTGTCGCTCCACCTCCTAGCAGAACACTGGAGTTAAAACAGGTGGAAACTGTCCCGGCTTTCTTGGTGGCTTCTGCTTTGTAGTCTCCCTTCACCTGAATGTGCGTTTGCTGTTTCTGCAATGAGGCAAGAACTGTGAAGCTGTGGCCCCCAGGCTGGGGAAAAAAGTCAAGACTTCTAGCCAAGGATGATACCTGTACTTCCAACAGGTAAGTTGTCTTTTTAACCACTGTTCAGCTTCTCAAGCTTTATGGTCAGATATAAAAGACCAGATCTTTGGGGTATTAGTTTTCAGTGTTTTTGTTTAACATTCAGGATCAACACCTCCAGCTTTTTGGGCTTGCATCAGATTACATGCTAGTATGGGCTCACCCTGGCAACATCTCACAGCTAAATTGGAGGCACAGACTTTGGGAATATCTTGCATGGGCTTTGCTTTCACATCAATCCAGCAAGTCACAGGCCATTGGTGCCCAACTGCTACTGCTGGCCTGATGTCAAACCCCAGACTGACAGATCCCAGGAATAGCACTACTACTCACTTAGTCAAAGGGGACATCTGACATGCACATACCCTTAGATATGTTTTTGTTCATCTGAATTTACTTCCCAAAGTTTCCTGTTTCCCTCTGCATTATTTCCGTTTGAGTGAAATTGAAGATTTGGTTGTTTTTTTAAAATTTCTTTTCCTGTCTCCTTCTGAGAAAGAGAGTGAAGCCTGCAGACGGCCAGAACCCGAGCTCAGGAGCACAGTGCTGGAATTCCTCTCCAGGGTCAGGGTGTCCATTTCCTGACTGCAACATCCTATCATGTCACACAAGGTCCTTCATAATGCGTCAAACTTATCTTTAAAAATAGTCAGGCTCTTGCCTCTGGCCTCTGGAACACAGGCAGAAAATGAAACTTTTAAAACTATCCCAAAGAGACATTTCCTGTCCACAGGACAGGCTTCACCCAGTGGCAGCCCTATCTGCTTATTTTTTCCCATGTTTTGACCACTTTTTTGTGCTTTCTCTCCTCTGCCCCTTCCAGGCTTCAGAAAGTAAATTGTCTTTAATTGTGTTGGGGTAACCTGAAGATTGACTCTTGCCACCCTTGGCCTGACCTTTTTCAATACACTCAAGCTCCTGGCAAAGAGGCAGGCAGCACATCCCACCACAGAGCAGTTCCTGGCTTAGTGCCCATATTTAGCTGGAGCCGTGTCAAGGCATGAGCATCTGACGTTTCCTGTCACAGCGGACAACTGGTGGACCAGTTATCATGTGTCAGGCCTTTGTGAGGTTGCTGCCTTGCTGGCGTGGTCTCAAAGACCGGTTTGTCCCTAAACTTGCCCTGCAAGCTTGTTAGTGTTGTGCCAACATACTCTGGTCCCTCTGAGGCTGCTGACCCTAAGCTCTGGGCTCAGCTGTGCTTTTCTGTAAGTACCCCAGAACCAAACTGTTTGAACACAGCACTGTTTATCCAGTGAGCCTCGCATAACTGCCCTGGTGTAGCACTGCAAGGCTTCCAAAGTGCTCTCACTTGACTTCTCACTTCTGAAGTTAAAGTCTTTTTGGCTGGCTGTACACTTATTTCTGGGATGGTCTGTGGTTGTGCCCCACAATGGACTTGTTGGAAGACACCATGCATCTGTTGGAGTGGATCACAAGTCCCTTTTTAGGTATTATTGCAAGTTTAGTTTCTCTGCAGACTCAAAGAGCTATGTCTGGTATGGGACACAGGATAAGCACAGTGCCATGGACATTCAGAAAGGTTCCTGTAATTTAGGCTCTTTACCATACAGTTTCTGATGCTTTTCCTGGCACCAATGTTTACTTGTGTGAAGAAGGACAAGACAGGGGAAACCCCTCAGTTCTGGCAGTAACCTGTCACTCTCTGTGTGACATGGCATGAAATGACATCTGTTGGCTTTCTAAGATTGAACACAACATATTGCAGGGAAGAGTCACTGTGCCGTGTGTACAAAAAGCCTTTGTCTCCTCAGCTACCTCCCTAGACATGCCAAAAGGGGATAGGCTGTGGAAACAGTGTCTGTATCTGTGGGTGCAGGCTTGAGCCTTGATGTAATCAAGGTCGTGGACTAAAAGCCAGCAAGAAGGCCCAAGCGTGGCACTGCAGTGTCCAGCACCATGCAGGTGATGAGGACAGTCAGAGCACAAGTCTGACATACAAAATGGGGAAGTATCTGGCAGGATCAGCGCAGCTCAACAGAGCCATTTGATTTCCTCTTGATTCTGGCTAAGCAGAAAGAAGAGGAAGCTTTCGCCTGAAGTTTATGAGGGCTAGAAATAACAAGTACTCTTTTTCCCTTCTGGGCTTTTTGTAAGAAGCTGGAGTGGAATAGAAGAGGGCAGGACCTTTCTAGTTAAGAACAGTGGCAGACACAAAACATAGAACTGATTTAGAGATAGTTTTCTCGCTCACTTGCTAATGGTGTTCTACTCTGTTGGAGTTCTGCAGCACCCCACGTACCTCTAGTCAAAACAAAACTGGCTTCTTTATATGTTCTTGCTTCATATTCTCCTGTAGTCAGTGAGGTAAAAGATAGAGGTAGGGAATATAGAGCCAGCCAAACCCAGGTGGGGGCACAGATCACAGATTGTGGTTGGGGTTTCACCCTCTGCTTTCTTTTTATTCCTGGTTGACAAAAGGACATAATGGGAAAAAATGCAAACCCAACATTTGACTCTGGAATACACTCTTTTTCTCCGTTCTATTAAGAAACAGAAAGCTGCTTTTTTTTTTTTTTTTTCCTTTTTCCTATTGTAACTGAGTGGGAAAGCAGAAGGGCCTCTCAGACAGTTCTTCTTTTACTAAGAAAACCTTCACTACCAAAGAACCTCTCCAGCAAAGTCACTTTTCAGTTTTCTCTTTCAGTGGAAATTTGGTTCAGAACAATATTTCCTCCTCATAAATCTCAGTCCTTAAATGTTCCTTTTTCACTCAACCAATTTGGATAAAGTTGAAAAAGTGCTTAAGTGAGCCTAAGTTTATTTCATTTTCAAAAATCAATTCAGATTCTGAAGTTTAATGGAAAACCATCAAAACTCAAGGCTCCTTAATTAATGAGGTGCTTTCAGACATTTTCTTCTTTGGCAAAATTTTTGTCTTAAGAGAGAATATTCATTGGGAAGATGTGAAGTCCCAAGAAGAAGGGATAGAAAACATCCCTAAGGCTCTCCCTTCAACCAAGGGTGTTCATTTCTTATACATCTTCTCACTGTCTAGCAGAGCGAAGTGTCCTGCTGCTGCCTTGGGTGCTCTCCATCAGCTTTTACCATCCAAGGGCAGCCCTTTGTCCAATGATCATGCTGTGCAGGAAGGAGACAAAGTTTTAGGGTACTGAGAACTGTTTTGTCAAAGCCTGTGCCAGAGATATTCCTCTCTGGGAGATTAAGATCAAATAACAGCTCTTGCATGGACTACAGCTGTACAAAGGGGTCATCATCATAGGATGTAACACAGATGCTGTGGAGTTCAGGAGTTAATGAGTAGGATTCTGCCCTGGTGTTTGCATACATTGGGATTTTCTATTTGTTGTGCATTTTTATGCTGTCTGGGATAATGGAGTCCTGGTCTGTGGGCAGGACTCCATAATACAAATAAATACCACTGTGGCTAATGGCAGAGCTTGTGTAACTGCCCCAAAGTTGACGAAAGGTGCAAGCAGTCTGAGTCAGTGCCATTGTGTAAGGAGATAATTCCTGCCTTGACAGTGTTGTGGCCAGCTGGAATTGTTCTCTCTGATAATTGGCAATCTGGATTTCTCCCAGATGGCCGCATCTCATAAAGAGTATCTGAGAAGAGCTCCGCTCCTCTCTTTAATAAGGCTCCACAAGAGAGCTGTTCATCCCTGTCACCCCTTATCCATTGCCTCAGGCAAGTCTCCTGTCAATTTGCAGAACAAGTTGTTGCTCTGTGTTTATTTTTCCTTTTTATTTTATTTCGGTTTAGAATCTTCTATTTATTACCTTGGCAATGAGCCACCCAGCAAGGAACAAACTGTTTTGTGACAGAAAAGATGACACATTCTGCCCTGGACCAGCCAAAAGCACTGCCACTGATCTTCCCTATGCTATCCTCTAACCCCTCAGGTTGTGTTTAACAAGGATGTGTTTTCCTGAGGCACTCATTTTTCCAGCAGAGAGAAGGTGAAAGAAGATGGTATGCTGTGCATCCATCTAAGGGTCCCTGAGCAAAAACCTTTCTGCAGCACACCCCTGCTTAGCACACAGGTGGGTAGTGATTGAGGGGCAGGGGGTGGCCAGTGTGTAATTTTAATCCTAGAGCTCCTAGGACTTCCCAGCTCAGTAGATGCTGAAGAGAACAAGACTGCAGGTAGAGCAGAAATCAGGGATTATGTGGAGTGTAATTGCTCTCCTGTGTAGCTGGCACTGCAGCAGCTCAGCTCCTGATTGAGGTGATATTTGTTTCCGGTCTGCCTCTTCACCTTTTAACATGTTTATCCATCACTGGGGTACCCAAGGGCCTCACAATCTAGAGGATGTTTATCCTCTCTCAGCTGTCCCATGAGTGCTATTTGCCCTCTATCAGGGATGGGAAACCAAGATGCTGATTTATGTAAAGGGGGTGGAAACTGATAGAACCATTCCTAGGGGCTGTTAGATCTCTGACCTGAAGGATAAGACAGAAACTCATGTTACCAAATGCACATTTATTTTACCATCTTGAGCTTAATTTAACTCTGAAACTCCTGGAAGCTTTGCAAAGACATTGGAGAACTGGCTGGGATCTGTCACAGTCCTCATGCTAGTGGGTTCTGAAATGCAAGATCCAGCTCCACTGCTCAGAATGTGTTTCTTGTGTTTTTGTGTGGCTTTAGTTCCCAGTGGAGCCACAGAAAGAACGTAAGTCCCAGTTTAATAGAATTGTCAAGTTTTCCAGAGAAGGTCTCAATATGTGAAGGAATTGTTTCTTGCAGCTAGAATTATCCATCACCACTCCTTCATCCACCACAACTGTGGAAACTGTAGGGATTTTTTGGTTTGGTTTTTTTTAACCTCAAAATGTGGACTCAAGACATATTTTTTACAAATAGTGTAAAATATTCAGTGCTTTCATGTGTCAGTTAGTGTTCTATACTAACTGCTGAAAGCCAAATGCTTGTGAGAGGACACTCTTGAATAAATACAGTCCATCTGAAATTCCTCTAGGTCACAGTAATGTGAGGACACATATTCAAGCTGGATTTTTTTTCCTTTATGTTATTTTACTTTGCTACATGATGTCCTGAAACACAGTGACCCCATTTGTCCTTGTTTTCATGTTTAATCTGATTAAACTGATAATCTTAGTTAACCACCCCAGTTAAAGCACAGGACCCCTTTGCATTAATCAGTCATCAAATACTTCTGAACAATAAACAAATTCACAAAAAGCTATTCATGAGCTATTCACCAAAGGGACTGTTTGCTGCAAACAGTCCAGGGATCTGTGGAAGTGCTCTGAAAAGCAGGGTCTGATGTAAGAAGTCTTGTCTCTATTGTTAGTGGTTTGCTGGGAGGGGAGCAGTGAACTACCAGCCTTCCACTTGTGGGACTGGGAGCGTGCAGTGAGGACAGTCAGTCTGAGGACATTTCTTTGAAGCAGACCCGGGTTCAGGGTCCATCACAGAAACAAGTGTGGGATCAAGATTACCTGCTGTTTCAGCCAGCCTAGCCTGCTGCCAAAACCAAGTTACCCCTGCTGGCCATGTAGGTTTCAATGTTTTTCCAAGTGTTTTCCTAATGGGACTTTCCTGACGTCTCTTAGAAAATTTTCCAGTACATTTCACTGCCCTAAAGTCTGCCCTGCTGTCTTGCCTACATTTTCCTGCTTAATGCTTCAGTTCCCGCTGAACTATCCCCCTGCCCAACTCTAAAAAAAGAGCTGTCCCAGTTGTCATCTCCACCTCTCAGACACATCATGGGGTTTTCAGCTAGGCTCTCTCAGAGTTTGTTTACCTACATAGCACGGAATTATCCCTTTCAAAGTTTTCTTAAGGCTTACTCAAGTCAATCCCCTTAGGCTCATAGAATGTTTTTCTTACTAGTTCTTGGTCTCCTTCCAAGCTGTCAATAACTTTCTAGGAACACGATGCCTGAGACTTAGGGTGGTTCTGCTCGCTGTGGATCACCAGTGGTGGCAGAGGCAAGGAAAGGTCTTTGGCTGATGTTGTCATGATGCAAAAGGAAATGTTTCTCTGGGAAATCTCAGGCTCAGACTGTACCAGACACAGGGAAGAGAGGAGATGGTCAAGGCTCACAGTTACTCTAACCAAACCTGAGCGCAGCAGCTGGTTTATAGCAGTTTGCCATGTGTATTCCCCTTATCAGGCACTGTGCCAGGAGCAATGCCCCATTTTACAATCACATCAGGGAAATAGAAATCATGGGAAAAAATTATCTATGGTAACATATCCATCCCGCAGCTTTACAAGACATATTAAGTAGTCTACAAAGCAGATCTGGATGGTGGTCTTTGTTTCTCCATGTAACAGAAACTGAAGGGAGAAAAATTTCCCATGAGGACTCAGAAGTGAAAGATCTGAACAGGGCAGAGCCACTGCTACTCATCTCCCCCCTGCAAATTCTCTGCTCCTTCTGAGTGCAAAGAAAAGGCTGTTGCTATAGAAACCAGTGGGGAAAATGTACATTATATCATGTTTTACATACTTTTTCAAGAAGATCCTTTAATCTGAGCCTGCCACCATGTAATTTTACAGAAACAATAATGCTAATAAAGCCCCTGAATGTAACAGTGATTTAAAATCAAATAAAATAATCATCAGTTACTTCAAAAGCAGCTCTTCTTGTAACCTTCTACCCTAGCCAAGACACTGGGACAGGGCTAGCAAAGCAGCCCATAATAAGACAGATGACAGGACAGTAAATCTAAGGTGGCAAAAGGTGTAATGAGAGGTGGGGGGGTGAGTTCTACACAGCAGTAAGCAGCAGCTAACATTTGAGGAAGGAAAAAAAAGGCTAAATAAAATGTCTTCTTTTTGACTTGTGCGTAGAGAAATATGAAATAAAGATGAAAGGGACATTTTATAGCTTACATTCTGGCCTATCTTTTCGATTATTTACCTGGACAACCTCCTGTCGCCATCCTACCTTTGTAAGCCCCCTTTTGTAATTCTTTTCTGCTGCCCTTTTAAAAATTATCCCACCATTTCCTACTTGCCTTTGTAAAAGGCCTTTGACCTCTCAGACAATCAGACATATTGGACCCCATGGTCTCAGGGAGACAATGCTCTTTGTGAGGCTGCACCATTAAAGCATCTCTCTAGCATCAGGCTGGTCTGGTGGCAGCAGCTCTCCTGGGGATCTTTCAGAACAGAAGCCTAATTTAATCCTTTGGATGTCAAAGCAGGCCTTCGTTCTCTCCTTCCCACCCTTAGTTTGTTTTTTACTTAATTCACCATGATCACTATTTCCTTCCTGATTTGTACTGACTCTGTGACTTAATTAGATTTTTGCCAATATTTATAGTAGCTCCTATGTGTTGACTTGTAATTTCTTCAGGACAAGGATTTTCCTGCTATGTTGAGCAATATACAAAATAAATCTCGGTCTTGTCTTGTTCCAGGTCTGTGATTGATCCTCAGCCATGTCCCTGCTTGTTGTCCTGAAAGTAAATACACAAAAAATATAAGTGAGGCTTTGTATCACTAGTGCTGGGTTTTATATACTGCAATGAGGTAGCTGTTGGAATACAGCAACTTAATTACACCAGGTAATTAAATATACAGGTGTATATATAATAAAAATAAGTGTACATGTGCTCTCAGCATCTTTTCCAGACAGATCCCTTCCTCCAAGACTTGCCCTTTGTCCTGTGCGTTTTCATGACTTCTTGGGTTGCAGTAGGTTCTGTGCAGGTCCCCTGAATCCCAAAGGTATTAAAAAAAAAAAGTTTCTCTTTTTTCTCTTTCTAGTGCCTCTGAGACCTGGCTGTAGGTCTGTTCAGTGGTTAGCAGGGAAGAAGCAATTCCCTTGTCTTCTCCCTGCCTTACCTTATGTCCCCTGTGCAGGAAGGTAGCCTCACTCTCTGTTTCCCAGTCCCAGCCCTTTCCACAGAACTTAATGGCTGCTAACTGTGAATAAACAGCTAATGCACATACTGTCTGTTTTAGCAGCTGTAAGCACTTTTAGAGCCCAAATAATATATAGATATTAATAGAATGACTGTAATGGTATAATAAAAGAAAAAAATGTCCTCAGGAGCATTAAAATCTAACTTCAAAAGCAATTATCATCAGTAACAAAATGCAGTGAGAAGATTACGATTACTTTAATAAGTTTATCTGCTTTATTGCCATTTGGTTTTTGTGGGTTACTGTAATGCTGCTTCACCTTCATTCTCAGCCCATTTCTCAGATGCTTCTCAGCCTGAGAATTGGCTGGCCAAGCTGAACTGTGCACTGGGGCTCACTGGCCTTCCCGTGGGATCCAGCATATCTCTGTTTGCACCTGCTCCTTTGTCTTCAATCTCTCTTACTCTTGTGCCTTTGTTGTCACTGCAACGTTGTTTTTCCATGCTGGGTGGCTTTGTATCCGTGGTGGAAGAGGCAGGAATGGGAGGATATGGGACGGTGTGGAAATGTGGTGTCTTCGTGGAGATCTGGGGAAGTAGGAAAAATAATGGTAAGGTCAGTTTTATAAGACAAAGGCAGAGACTTGATTTTGAAGGCTCTTTATAAATTCAGCTTTATCCAGTGGGCCAGGGAGAGCGGATACAGGATCAGTAAGGCAGTGTATGGTTTATACTGCAAGGAGTTCTCAGTGCTTCCCAGAATCCCTTAACCCAACCAATATCCATTACTAACACCTTTCTCACTCCATCTTCAAACTCCCTCCATGTCCTTGCAGCACACGAGTTCCAGAGCTTGATCACTCACAGTCATACACTTGTGTGGGGAGTCTGGGCGGTGGTGAGGATGTTCTCAGAGGGACCAGGACTCATGGAAGTGGGAGGTGCAGATGGTAACGTGGAGAGATTGCTGAGATAAACACTGATGTCTCTGGAGAGACAGTGTTAAATTACACCAGGGATCAACATGTCAGCTCTGGGCACGAAGGACAGAGTTGTTGTTCTCTCATGTTGGAGGCAGCATGGTGAAGAGGAACTATCTGCCTCTGCAGATACCTATATATATATAAGCTAGTGGTCAGAAAGATGATAGATAGATAGATAGATAGATAGATAGATAGATAGATGTGGATATAGACACAGTTCTGTTCCAAACAGGCAAATGTGTAGCCCCTGGTGTCTGGAGGGCATAAAAGGCTCTTCCAGAACTTTCTGGAGAACTTGTCAGGACTCTCAACCCAGAACTCACTTACCTAGATGCATCTGCACAACATAAATACAGGACCTTCTTCATTATTCTTGGAGAAAGCAAAAAAAAACCAAACCAGGACACAGCTAATAAATAAATCAGGTTTAATCATAAACCATGTACATATTTATACATAGGGAGGGAGACATGGTCAGAAAGGTGCTGCCCTGGCAACAGCAATAAAAGAACAGTGTATTTTACCAATACAGTACCAATGAAGGGTGGAGCTGATAAATGAATATGGGATTTTGAGTCCCAGAGGCTAATTTTTACAGACAATCATCATTCTTTGTTTCCTGTCAAATTATAGCACAAACTAGCTCACAGCTCTGCCCAGTACACAGTAAGGCAGATGTAGCCAAACACAGGATCTGAGGGTGAGGGAGGGACAATATATCTGAAGGTCTTTCTGAGGTATATATAGCATATATATTCTACTGTTGTGTACTGCCTTGGGGCCATGCTTTGCCCACAGATGTGTGTGAACACATCTCATTCCAGTCAGCAAGAGTGGCAAGCTCACATCTGAGAGAATATATCGGACTTTGAGGGTGTACAGGAGCTCATCAAAAAACGGAGCCAGAAGCAGAACATGAAGAGACCTAAAGATAAGGAAGCCTGTACTGGGCTGAGAAAGGAAAGAAGTGAATGGACAGCCTCCGATTTATCTGACCAGTCAGTTCAATCCTGTTTGAACAGCCAGGACAGAACTGCTGTTCTGAAGGACTTCTGCAGTGCAAACATTTCCATCAAGGCAGCATTTATTGGACAATGGGAGAAACCACGAACAAAATTACCAGAGGCATGTTAGCAGAAGAAACACAAAGGAGCTGGCCCTATAACCATTCACTTCTTAATTTTGAAGAAAAATCCAATCCTGCCTCTGAAGTAGCCTAAGTCTACATGTGAATGTGGTCACTCTCAGCTGATACAGGCAGAGAAAGGAATGATTAGTCCAGTGGCCAGCAAGGCAAAGGGTGGCATTTATACTATGGTACTCAGAATTGGTGTGGCTGCTTTGAGAAACAACATCACACCAGGCTTGCAAAGCAGTCAAATGCATTGGCTTTTTGCAGAACAATTTCACTTTCAATCAATGTACATATTAGAAAGTGTTACAGATGAAAACCACCTTTCACTGGTGGAAAGCAGACACTGTTTAATATCAAATGCACTTGCCATCTGATTTTGCTAAAAACCCACCCCAGACAATAAAAAAAGCCAAATACCAAATAAGATCTATAGTACAAACCAACATTCATGTCAATGTCAAATGGTAATTATCCCAACAAACATAAAATCAAGTTCTTAATGCAGGTGCCCTCAGAAGTGAGTGAAAGTCATGCATCCACATAGAGAGTCCACTCCCAACCTGGGAATCCTCAGTTAAGACTGCTGCCCTTTGAAATGCAAGTCCCACTTTTAAAAAGAAGAGCTCCACACATGCATGCACATGTGCACACAGAGATACACACACACACACACACACACACACACACACACACATAACCTCCTTTCTCTTAGCAAGAGCTGCATGCTGGGTAACTGTTAATGCCTTCTGTGCATTTTTTGATCTATTTTCTTTGTAAGGATAAGGTTGAATTGTCTTTATTTCTCAGGACTATATTTTTCAAACAGAAAGGGGAATGAAGAGGAACAATATTACAAAGAAAAAAAATTGCACTCATATTTCAGATGTATGATTTTCCCCAGTCATCTTCAAGGATGATGTTATTTACAGTTGTGACTCAGCAGAATCCACAGGAAGAGTTATCCTTTCTCCGTGTTGGGTTTTCTCAATAAACCCCATGAGCCCGTTCTGTGCTTCCACAGACCATTTTTTCTTTAAGGCACTGCATGTGGATGTCGTCTTCAGACAGGAGTGCAAGTCTCCTTCACTGGATTGTGCATTTCTCCCTCTCCCTGGACTGACCTTCCCTGAGAACTTTGGATTTGATATACTTCAGGTCACTGTTGACGCTTGGCCGGCGGGCAAAGGGAGAGATCATGCCATAGGCATCCATGTCCTTGACTCGGCGCATGCGGAAGGATTTCTGTTGGAAAGTGTCACCGTACTGGATGGAGATTTTCCTGTGGAGGGAAGGGCTCATCTCATGAGGTAGCTTGGCCATGCTGAAGAGGACATAGAACATCTCGTCCACATTGGTGTTCTTCTTGGCTGACACTTCGAAGTAAGCACAGTTTTCATCACTGGAGACAAGATCCTCACCTTCATCAGTGCGTACCTTGCGGAAGATTTCACCGTGGTCATTTTTGTTGCCACAGATCACCATGGGGAGGTCAGCTGATTCCTTGGTCTTGTTCTTCAGGCAGGACTTGACCTCAAGGATCTGTTTCTGGAGTCGCTTGACCTCATCAAAGGATTCTCTGTTGTCCAGGCTGAACACCAGGATAAAAACATCCCCTGCAATTAAAAAAAAAAAAAAAAGGCTTGTAGAGGCTTGTTGGTCACAACCAGTTTCTGAGGAGCAAATTTTTAAAAAACAATTATTTTATTTCCATCTCCTCCCATATTTTTTGTTTGGTCCTTTGGCATCTATTCACTCAGCAGTACATCAGTTCTGATTCAACTCCCCACACCTTTCTATAGTGCTATGGGAAAGATTTTTGGCTTTTACTTCAGTCATATCCAGTTGCATTCCTAGTTTGCACTGGGATTGCAAGTTATTGCCCATTTCTATCTCTTTCATAATCATGTTTCTATCTCAGCTCTGCTGCACTGTTCTTCTTTTTACTTCCTTCCATTTGTATCTTCATGTAAAACACATCCTGTTCTGACACCAGAAAGAGTGGAGAGCTGGTAGCCACTCAGTCTTAGCCCTTTGATTACACAATACACGGAGCAACACCTGAACTGAAGGTTCACAGCTAATCAGTCCTGAACACCCAAGTCAGGAATGAGAGGTTTCTCGGTGTTCTCTGCTGTCATTGCATTTGCTCAAGAGAAGCAGACCATGAAAAAACCTAATACATAAATGACACAGATCCCCTGGCATTTCCTTTTGACATTTCCTGACTTAAAATTCCTTTTGCAAGTAGAAAATAAGGCAAATCATTGCCTGTGGAATGACATTCGTGTGGAACATGCTAAGAGAACTTTCAGGGACTAAAGCTCACATTTGCATCCCCGAAACTGGTTCTAAGACCTCACTGAATGTGGATTCTAGCCTTGTCAGTTGTGAATGTCACGTTTCACTGGCCAGTTAGAAAGGTGGATAGTGAATCCAGAAAGTAGGTTTGTTATGAGCTGTGGACAAATCTATATATCTACTGTCACTTTTATAATTAAAGAATATATTAGCTCACAAAAGGAATGACTTGACAGTGAGAACATGCAAAATCACCCCACCATTTTCCCTTTTTTTTCCCTTGAAATACATTTGATTGGCTGCAGACTAAGGAGAACGGGTAAAGTAGAGCCATCCTTCTACTGGAATATTAAATAAAGGAAATCAGGCTGGGACTTTTAGGAACAAAAAATATCCTTGGGACTTTCTTGGTTAGAATTCCCTTTCTCTGCATTTTATATTTGTTTTTCACTGTGTGTGTCTTATAACAACATGCTTATTTTGCCCTTTGCTGCTCTTTATACTCACAGAATTTTATTCAGCCATTTATTTGTGACTGTAATAAAAATAAGAAGCAGGAGGGGAAGATGAATGGATAAGGGAAAATCTTGATTTCAGACCTTCACCCACTGGACTTCTCTGCTGTGGCTAATGCATTCCTTATAGTGCTGGGAACATGCCAGCCAGGAAATATGTCTCTATAGGAATAGAGAGATAGGAATAGGATGGCAAAGCAAGCAGTCCCTTTAGCAATGTCCCAAGAAACCCTCATGTTCAGGCTACACTTTTCCACCTAATGTCCATCCTTATGATCTTCCTCCCGCCTTTCTCACCTGTTAGGATGGAAAGCCTCCTCATGGCAGGGAAAGGGTGATTCCCAGAGGTGTCCAGGATGTCCAGCTGATACATGTCCCCCCGTATGTTGTAGACCTTGCGGTGGAAATCCTCGATGGTGGGAGTGTACTGATCCTCGAAGCGGCCATTGAGGAAGCGGGAGACGATGGAGCTTTTCCCCACCCTGGAGGCTCCCAGCACGACCATGCGGTATGAGTTCTTGGCTGGCACATTGAGGTTGCAGTTTCCACCAGACATAGTCTTCATCATTGCTTGGTCCTGAAAGAGGAATTAGCGGAGTTGGAGGAAAGATCAGGAACAAAATGGAGGATAAAATAAGGCAGCTCCTCACCACAAGCTTGCCAAAAAGCACTCTGGAGCATAGTCCTGCTTAGTAGAGAGAATCCATACAGAAATCTTTTCACTGGAAATGCTTAAACCTTTTCAGTCTTATTTCCAGAGAGTGTTTTTTTGGTTTAGTTTGTTTTGGTTTTGTTTTATTGTAGTTGGTGGTGTTTTCTTTCATTTCTTTTAAAGTAATATAAAAATGAAGGCATTTACACTGAAAAGAACATGCTTTTGAATTGTAATTTGCTGTTACATTTAAACATTAAGGGCTGAATTTATCAGCTGTGCCTCAACTGAGACACCAGGTTCCTTCCCACCATCTGTGTCACTTACACATTACCAGATTTTTCAGTAGAACTTGGTTCTCATTTAGATACACAAGCACAGAGGTCAGATTCCCCAATATATTACAGCCACTGCAGCTGCCATTAGAACCTAGATCACTTCACTTGGTTGCCTAAATAGGAGCTGCTCATAATGCTCATTTTCTGAGATCAGCCAAAAGTCAGACTGAAACCAGAATCATGCTTAACATCAGTGCAAGCTAGACATTTCAGCAACTTTAAATAGCTGGTCCCATGCAATATTCATTGCTGATGCAGGAAGAGTGAGCCACAAAATAGCACTGACTGGTGATAAATTCAAAGATCTGTGCCTCCAGTGACCTTTTAGAAACCAGATTTTAATTTTGTTGTTTGGACTGGTAGTGTGGGAACTCCCTGTGAGCAAACGATCATTGTTGCAGCAGAATGGCTGTCAATGGGTGGAACTGCAAAAAAATAGATTTTTTTTAGGAGCTCCAGTCTTTACACATGCAGATGTTGGTGGGTGCCACTGGCTTTGCTAAGCACAGGTGCCAAGTACAAGCAGGGGAAAAGATGAAGGACAGCCATCTTAAACAGCTATTAGACAAGATTTCCAATGCCTGACATCTAAAATGAGTCTAGAGAACCTGGAGACTGCATTCTGACATAGCAGCCAGATGCAGGAAACTTCAGCAGGAAAGAAAAAGTACTGTTCCTACATTTTTCATGCACCAGTTCAAATGAATTGTGTGCTGAAAGAAAAACACAGCCCCTGTGTGGGGAAAGCGGACTGTTACAGCAAAGAAGGCACATTTTGGACAGAGTTTATTTTGGTTACTAGGTTCTTATTAAGGAATAATCAAGTTCCCACTGTGCCATTTATTTAACTTAGGTGTTGTTTATTTAATATTACAATGCAAGTACTTTATGTACACTGAAAGATCATTTCTGAGTCCAGATCTGGATTCCTATCTTTCCCTTGAGTGAATTTTACCTCCCAAGCTTTTATGTAGCTGACAATTATCTCAGCGAAGAGCTTAAAATATTTTACTTTGTTTAACATGTGCTAAGCACCAAAGCAGCAGTGAAAATACAGTCACTGCTAAATAAAGAAGTCCCTGGAATTCTGGTCCAGCATCATTATAAGCTCGGTGCTATTGCCCAAGGAAGCAGCAAGACACCACTATTTATTATTATTGCTACATTTTGCTGCACAACAATGGCATATTCAGCCCTACCTAAAGCACAAAAGAAAATGCAATGCTCTCCTCAGAGTACCTTACACTGAATTACACTCAGAGGGCAGGACAGCCTAGTATTAGAGCCAGACTAATGTCAGAACACAATTTTTGAGGGACTCAGATATGCAGAATTATGGTACTGTTGGGATTACTGTGGCAGGAGTGACAGCAAGGAGCACAGCTGGTATTTGAACTGGACTCCGTGTTTTGCTTACCACAGGACCTATCTCCAACAGTGCAGAAACACCATATGCAGTCCCTGAAACACTGCCATGTACACTATCCTACACAGCCAGTCCAGTAGTGTCTTGCATCCACAGGCAGACCAAAAAACGCTTCCTTTGACCCTCTCAGGCTTATTTATTTGGTAGAGAAAACCAGGGAAACAGACTAGTAAAAACTTCAAACTACTTTACTGCCCAGGACCAGTATCTAGAGGTGAGGCAGCTCCTCAGACCCTGATGGACCAGTGTAGTTGCGTGAGGGCATGAGGGCTGTGTGCTTTACACCTGCTAGAGAGCAGTTTCATAAAACTCAGTGCAAAAGCATCTGTGAGCGAGCACAGTTACGCTTTTTTGGCAAATGCCTTTTATGCCCTGTACAGAACATGCGTGCTGAGGGACCTGATCACTTTACACTGTCCTTGTTCCACCTGTCAAGGCATTCAGTCAAGAAGACTCCTGTGCTTTCTTAACAGCATTTCATTTCACTCAAAGTCAAAATATGTTTTTCAGCACTTTGATTCATGGAGTTGCTCCTCATCACCTCTGCTGTAAATCTTACTCAGAGCGTGCCACTGAACTGAGAGCTTATATTTATGTTTTGTGCCTTCTCTTCTTATCCCTTCACTCCAGTTTTTCTCTAGTTCAACACAATCTGCCTTCCTTCCTCCTCAGAAAAGGAATGACACTTCAGCCTTGACACCCAGGAGTGGCAGGGGGGAGCACAAGGGCTCATACAGTGAAAAAGATTAAAGACAGAAGAAAGGAAACAGAGAGAGACCACATGTTCATGTACTAAGTAAAGCAAAATCAATCAGAAGAGAATGAGGAGACAAACAACCTCCAGCTGGCTTTAATCTACATCTTTTCCTTCCAGTTTATTAAATGCTTAAGCATAGATTAATTCCCAGTGGTACCTTCTGCTTTTTTTACTGTCTTGGTGCTAGAAACTTTATATTAGTATTTTATATTGGGACAGTGCAGGGATTTCAAAATGTCATAGAAATACAGGCAATTAATGTTATCTCCACTAAATAAAGGGAAAGGCTCATATGCACAGAAAGTGCTGAAACCGTGGTCCAAAATCAACATTAAGCCCAATTTCTCTTGACTCCCTGTGTCATCCTCTACCTGCTAACCACCACTGCCCTTTTTATAGGCAGGCATCAGAATGAATGACAATGACAATGAACCTGCTTTTTCGTGCTCTGGAGGGAGCACTTGTCTGAATTCCGGTGGGGTACTGACAAGTCTGATCTGGAGCACCCACAGGGAGATATCTAAGGAAGATATTCTTTATTCAACCTGCCCAGAGCCATCACACCTTAGTTTTCCATCCTCCCATCAGTGTGTATGCTCCCTACCACTCCCCATTCATGAATAGACTTCTGAGCTACCTCTCTTGCACTCCTCTGTCTTCAGCTGCTGCTTGTGTCTCTGTCTGCCACCCTGCTGTAAATCACAGCACCCAGCTGAAAAGGACATAGGCAGACACAAACTGTACCATGCATAACAAACTTGTCACTTCTTAATCATTACTAGTGTCCCTGTAATTTTCATGCACACCAAAATCACTCCCGTGGAGTGTTTGTTTCCTACTTCCCCCCCCAAACTCCGTGCTGATTTCTTACCTCTCTTTCCTTGGAGGAGCAGTCCTGGGTCTGGGTGCCGTCTGATGAAGCTGATAATTTGAATCAGAGGTGGCTGCTGTTGTAAAAGGATGTTGTTCTGTGGATCCCACGTTGCTTGTTCTGGGCTCAGCTCTTCTCCAGTATTTCCCAAGAACTCAGCAGGATGGGGAAGGACCGCAAGGCTCCAGAGGGCGTTCCCCCATGGATGTAAGTACTGGATCAGAAAACTGACATAGGCTAAAGAAGAGTCTCAGAACTGGTGACAGTTTTTCCCTTTGGGCAGATGAGCTCTTCTCCTCACAGGCTCAGCTCAGGAAAAGGAGAGGCAGAGTCTCTCCCGCTCCCACTGCCTTTTCTTGCAAGTTGCACTTCGTAAGCTCTGCTGCGAGGAAAGAATTTCAGGAGCAGCACCTACTCGTGCAGGGTAGAGAGGGCATCCAGCTGGCCCACCCTGCCTCTGTGCTGCCTCAGATCCTCTGGGGGAAGATCAGGGTGGACATGGAAGTTGTCTGCGGTGACCCTACGCTTCCCCAGATCTTGCCTGGCACAAGCCGCACAAGCTTCTTTTCTTCTGATCTGAGATTTGCTTTAAAATATTCTCTCTCTAGGATAGAGGGGCTTTTCCTTACGTTTGCCAGTTAAGTCTTTTCCCTTCCCTCCCTGCCTTTCTCTCTCTCTCTCTCTCACAACTACTGGCAAATTGCAGATTTTCCTTCTGTAGGACTCACAGATAATTGGCTCAACTCCTCCCTTGAAGTCAGTGTCAGACACAGGGGAAGGAGGGGTGCTGAGGGGGTGGGATTTTGTGCCTATTGGAAAAATCTTTTCTTTTCTCCTCTAAACAGAAAGTTCATATGCATTACAGACTGCACATTCCCTGTCTTTCCACCAGAGACCTGTATGCTTGCATGTGTGGGGAATGAGTTAGTGTGTGTGTATGAGAGACACAGAGGATTCATTTACTTTGCAAGCTGTAAATTCATAAGCTGTTTCTAAAGACTCTATACTTCTGTGCTGATTTTTTCTGTGAGACAGCAGCAGACTGACTCATTCCCCAAGTAGGGGCTTTCTGTCCATAATTTCTGTAAATCTTTTGCTGTACAGAATGTTTCCCCATTTACACAACCTCGAGACATTTACATTAGAATGGCTGGTTGGTTTGATTAAGAAATAAGAATAATGTGTAACTGTTGTTCTTTCATTAATATTTAAATAAATGGAAAACTAAACTAGGAATGAGTAATAGAAATGTTAAAAAAGGTCAAACAAACTGAAAGTGTGTGGAACTGAAACGCAGGAAAAAGAGAGAAACAAACTAAAAATAGGGTGAATTCAAGGAATTCATTCAGCCCCAAGTGAAAAATTATTTGCAGTATATTTCATTGCTTATTGACTTTAATTTGTTCTCCTTTTTGAGCTGAAGTAATAATTTAGATATACAAGTTCATTTTAAAAGATGTCAAAAATCTTGATTTTGAAAGATTTGAAATAAAGTACTTCAGCAATTCCCACTTAAAACTCCTAATGGGGGGTGGGGCAGGAAGGGAAGAAAACCACTGAGATTTTCAAGATATTTTGACAATAAGAAAATGGAAGGGAGGCACAGTCTTCCAAATACAAACACTGTTTCAGGTCTCCTCTAATCCTCTTTTTTTTTTTTTTTTTTTTTTTTTGCCTGAGAGATCTACTCTTTGTTGAACATAAATATTCTTTTATTCTTTCAACTACCATGTATATATCATCTCAAAACTTCCTCCCCTCACCAATTCCTGCAGCTTTTGAGGAATTTCTGAGTCTCTTCGCTTTCTCTCCTCCTTTTCCTCAGAGCACAAGAATGTTTCTGTTGCCAGCCTTAGAATAAAACTCCTGGTGCTGCACAGTAGCCATCCACAGCCATCCAAGGAGGGTTCCATAGCTGTTGCAGGCACAGCCTGACACGCCTGTGAGTGTCTCTGTGCCCACAGACCTCAAAGGATACGACACAGGCTGTGGGATGATGAGTCCAGCTGGAAGTGTCTGCCAGAGGAAGCAGCTCCCACTGAGGTCAGGGTCACGGTTGTCCTAAGCAGGATGTGCATCTGGGGACACACAGGCTAACACAAAGGCAAAACAACATGCATCAAATTCGGGAAGCAGCAGCTCCTGCAAACAACTTTAGATTTGGGGAGAAAGGACAGGACTTGGCAGATCACCATTGAAACATTGCGCTGGTATTGGGTCGTGACCAGAACTGAGCACTTTTTAGACCACAGTACCAGGTCTCCTTTGTCATTTCCTGAGCCTTTTGGCAAAAGGTGGAGGAGTGCTTTTATGGCTCAGACAAATTTTTGACATAAGATGTGATGCTTCCCATTCCTAAGTCATTGGTTCAGATCAAACCTGGACCATCTTTGGTGCCTTGTCAGCTGTTGTGTAGCTCAGATCCAAACACAGTGACCAGCATCCTGGTATCATTGCCGTAGGAGGAGAAATGGCCACAAAACCCAGCAGAGCCAAATCCTGAAATGCTACAGAAAATAAACTCTTTCATCCCTACAGTTCACATGTCAAGTGTACCGAGTTCTCTACCAAGAAAGAAGTGTAGTCATAGTGGAGACCATCTCATCAGCCTGGAATTTCAGCCTACTCAAGCTCTTTTGTAAACCAAATGCAAAACTCCTGGCTAGCTGGCTTCACCCAGCCCAAACTCCTACTCAGCTTCTCTCTCCAGCATTTCAAGTAACCAATCAAGTCCCTCAAATGATAACAAAATAAAATAAGAACATATTCAACTAGGCACCTTAGCTTTATCTGATCTCTTATTGAGTAGCTAGTAAAATAATAAAATACTTTTGAAGTAATTGCTTTTGAAAGATAATTGCTAACTGTGAGGCTTCACAAGCTTGAAAGATGTTGTAGCTTTTTGGGTTGGTGGTTTTTGTTTAATTGCTTCTGGTGTCTTTGCAGTTAAGGACTTGATGAAAAGCTGGACTTTCATGCCTTCCCTCTGAGATCAGAGCTCAAAAAAATCCCTACTTTTTCAAAGGCATCCCATGAGTGGCTCTGGTGGAGAAGTCACATTACATCTGCCCTCATCGGAGGACTAGGGACGGCAGCACCCCTTCACTTTTAAGGTTATAAAGGGAATAAGTGAATTAGAGAGAAAAAGCCACTGCCAAAGCATGAGGAAACGTTCCTGGTCTCAGTAGTTTCCTCTGGTTAGTCAGAGACCATCAGATGTTCTTAGAGCTTCCAGATACTTATCAATTTAAAAGCCAGGCTTGAAACATATTATTCTCTAGGGGCATTTCTCCCTCCCACTCCTCCAGTCTATAAAGAAAGCCTAAATGAGGATTTTATCTGGCTAAGGCTGTCTCGGAGGATGACAGGCAGTGGCTACAGAAAACCACCCCTCCTATGAAGGGCTGTGCCTGCCTTGCTGGGTGACAGGCTGCAGGGAAGGGATGCCATCCAGAGGGACCTTGACAGACCCAAGAGCTGAACCCTTGTGAACCTCATGAAATTCAATAAGGCCAAGTCCACGGTCTGGCACATGGGGTGGTTCCAAGAAGAAATACAGGCAGGGCAGGGATGGATTGAGAGCAGCCCTGGGGAGAAGGACTTGGAGGTGTTGGTGGTTGAGAAGCTTGATGTGACCCAGCAATGTGCACTTCCAGCTCTGTATCCTGGGCTGCATCAGAAGCCTACATAAAAAGGAGAAGGGATGGGACAATGGCTAATGACTTTAAACTAAAAAAGGAGAAATTTAGATTAGATTTTAGGAAAAAAACCAGCTTATTATGAGAGTTGTGAGGCACTGGAACAGGTTTTCCAAAGAAGTTGTGGATGCCTGGAAGTGTTCGAGGCCAGGTTTGCTGGAGCTTTGAGCAACCTGGTCTAGTGGAAGGTGTCCCAGCCCATGGCAGCGGGGTTGGAATTAAATGGTCATTAAGATCCCTTCCAAAACAGCTCATTCTGTGATTCTATGCTTTGTTGATGCAGTGGCTCATCAGCACACATAGCTGCTGTCTCTGATGCTGGCATGCAGGTCCTGCCAGCTCATCTGTGGGGCTGCCTCAGCTGTGGAAGGTGCTGCAAACTGTGCAGCTGTGACTGTAGACAAGACAGCTGTGTGGGCTTTGGCCCTGCCTAGACCATGGGTGAGCAGAGATGGAGGACTAGAGAGGCCAAGTCAAGGGAAGCAAAAGAGAAGTGTGGCAGAAAGAGGCTGGGTAGAAAGACGTGCAGAGGCACGGGGAAAATACAGCTGATGTGTGTTGCACTAACCTGGTTTCAAATGGTGAAGACCTGAATGAAGTGACTTGCTGTATGGGGAGGCACAACTGCTCCTCAGGCTTCTCCAAGGAGTTTCCTGTTCCACAGAAGGGTGCAGCTCTCAGGCAGCACACATGCTGACCAGGCTGGCATGGGGATGCAGGGCAATGTGGGCTTGTGAAGCCAAGTTTCACTGTCATGAGTAATTTAATACCTTTTGTAGCTTCAGGCGCCGGCTGCAGCTGGAGACAGAGACTGATGTGCTGGGCTGATGCAGCCGGACCAATCTGTTTCTCTCCACCTTAAGGCAAACAACAAAAGTGACAATCACATGCTGTTCATCTCTGGTCAGAATTAGTTCAAGACAAAAGATGTTCCAAGCCTTTTGTCTCTTCTTCAAAAGCAAATGCAACCAAGATTAAATATTTAAACTAGTTTTTCTCTCTCTTTTCCCATTCATTTTCACTCTCCTCATTATTCAGTAAAGCAGACTCATTTTTCCACCTCCTCACCTTCCTTCCCTCCCTCTATCCCTTCCTCCCACATTCATCCCTCCTGCTTGGTACTCCTCCCTTCCAGCAGTGCTGAAAAGTTAAGTGTTCAGGAGCCAGTAAACTGCAGGTACCAAGTCATATTCTGAACAGCAAATAGATGAGCAGCTGCAAGTGTTACTGCCTCTGAATTATCTGCATTCCCCCCACCCTGCATTTAAGCTCAGTGAAGGGCTCTCCAGGGGTGTTACAGCGACTGGGAAAATGACTAATGATCACCAGTTACGAGTGAAAACAGTAATACTTGAGAGAATGCAGCTGGAGAAGGCATACAATTTAGAAAGCAGTGGTTTGACTTATATTCTTCGTCCTGTCACAGAATTTGTGCATGGCTCTAATTTCTCAGCATCCTAGGGTATAAAATGTATTTACTGAGATCCCTGCAAAATGGAAAAACATTACTTTGCTGTGAAAAGTGAATTCAAGGCACCTCTTCTTTGCTGCATTTCTTGTGAATCAGTTTTTCATTACATTTTAATGATATATTTTTGAGAAAAGACTCCATTTCTAGTCCCACTCCTTGCCATTTGCCACTGGCACAGCATGTCCAGATTCCTTTACCAGATATGCATGCATCCTTTCATTTTTATTTCACTGTTGAACTTTTTAAAATTCTCCCCATCTTGGAAAAATTGCTCAAAAGCAAAATTAAAGCTTAACTTCCCTCCTGTTATTCAGAAAAGCTTCAGGATAGAACATGGGGGGAAAAACAGCCAAAGTGTACAATTAATTTCTTTGCCTTCAGTGAATACCAAGGCAGGGTTGTTTATAGTCTCTCAGGCTCTGATGGGGCAAAAGCAATTCGCAGCACATCCATCCATATATTTTATGATCCTTCTGGAGTGGAAGGACAAGGCCTGCACTCACCTAACAGCGACTACAGAGCACTTCAGGAAGGAGTGGGTGTCAATAAACTTCACAACTTCCAGTTTCCATGTAGCATCCCATTTCCCTAGGTGCTCCCAGGCCCTGTGTCCACTCAGATAACGGCACACCTGTGAGGGAGCCAACACATGTATGTCCTGCTGAATGATGCTGGTGGGAAGGGGTTCATTCAAAAAGGACTTAGAAGCTCTCCCCTGACTGACACCTTCCAAAAGACAGAGGAAAAGGATTCCTTTTGGACCATTTCTGAAGCTGTGTCCCCAGCGATATTGCTTGGATCCCCAAGATACATATTTATCATCTTTTGCCATCCATTCTGACCCCCTACCAGGGCTGATGATCACCTCTTAAACATTTTTACCTGCAATAGGAATATGGACAGTTAAGGAGAGCAGAGGGGAAGGAAGACTTGGGAGAAGATGGAGAGGACTGGGGATGAGAGCCCTGTAAGCCTTCACAGAAAAATAGCTAATCAAGAGCACAATTAAGGCTCATTAGATGCAGCTGAAAACACAGACAAAACAAATGGAACAAGAAGAGATGCATGAAAAATGCATGAGAGACTGACAAGCCAGAGCCCTCTGCATCCCATGTGGTGCTGCCTGTGGCCAGCTATTCTCTTTGGGTCTCCATTAGGAATTGGCAGTTGCAAATCTGGGTTTGGCCACTATATTTGGTACCAGCTGGTTGCATATAAACATTCCCAGTCAGAAGCTCTTCTTGCCTAGTGAGCTGTTGAGGGCAGGAAATTGTATCTCTAAGGATCTGGTTTCTCACATTCCTTTGTACTCCACCAACGCCTTCAATCTACACCTGTGCCTCCAGAAAACAGGGTTAACTCACCTGTGGTACCTGTCAATCTTTACAGGTACGTCTTTCTAGCACAGCTCTGCTCACACCAATGTCTTTTTATGCCTGGCTGCCAAGCTTCTCTAAATCCAGTGCTTCTCTCTGAAGCCGTATGGGTGGACTGCACGATGACAAGCTGATCTCCCAGACAATTCCCTTGGTTTCCTTCCTGGAGCCAGAGCTTGAGCACTAAAGCTGTCCAATACTAAGTGATCTTCTTGGGTTACCACCCTGAAGTTCCATGGTGGCTCTGGCTCTACATCTGCATGATTCTGCGCAGCTTTTATTTGGGGCTTGGTTTCATTGTAGTTATTAACAAGAACACATGAATTAGAGCTCTGTGTCTTCACACAGGGTTAATTGTTTCTGTGCCCTCCTCTATCTAAAGGCTCAGTTTCATGTTAGAACCTGGGCATTTACAGTTCCTTTGTTAAGAAAATAAGAACATGTTGGGAATTGAAAAATGCCTCATCCCTTTGATTTGAGAGATATTATACACCTTTATTTTTCATGAAAGGAAGCCAGTGAATGGGAATCACTCTGAGGGAAGAACAGGTGATAATGACAGGTTGTTCTTTTATATTTCTTTTTTGTTCTTGTTCTGTTTCCCCCTCTCAGAGGACTGCAATCATGTACTCAAGAGCCAAAGTAAGATCCATTATAATGATAATGTTAATACTACATACTCTTAGTGTAACTTTTTTGCTAATATCTCCACACATTCTGCAAATATCTAGGAAGTTAGACTCAGTCTCTCCTATGCAGCAGGAACATAAATATTTTAGCAGTTTGCAGATGGAAAAACTGAATGTGCATACAGGTTTTAAACAGTTACTCCCAGGTTACTTGGAGTAAGCATCTCCAGACTTAAGCTTCCCCTGCCCACACTCCGAACTAACTGAAAACTGAGCAGCCATCACTAATGAGCCAGCTGCTGAGCGTGAGTTAATTGGTCCTGGTGAGAGATTATAGCTTTTGGCTAGTTCAGAGCATGAGCAGAACGAGTTTTATCTGTCTGCAAAGGGCCACACAAATTACAGCCTTCAGGCTGCACGGCTGGAAATAGCCCACAGTCCCCAGCATCATCTGTATGGCCAGGAGGTGACACAGCACACAGAGATGTGTGTATAACAAACTCATTGCAGAGCACCAAAACCTCCCTGGGAAGCACAGTTAATGGACATGTCAATAACCTCATCTGCTTCCTTGAAAGGAACCAGAGCACAAAACTGCTTTGGCCCAGTTTTTTAAAAGGCAGTGTTGCCTGCTAGAGTCTCTCCACAAATATATGTCAGGTCCTCAAAATCATAAAACAGGCTTAAAAACTGCAAGATTAAAACCAACTAGATAAGACGAATGAGGCCCTCAGGGTGCTGCAGGGTCAGGTTTTTCTCTGCAGTGGAAATGACCAGCATCTTATTTTTTAACTAAAAAATCAGAAGTCTGATGAAAACTTCCGTATTTGCACATATTTACTGACAGGGGTGAAATCGGAATGGGCCCCTTTTGTTAATGTGATATTGGAGAATTTTCCTGAACCCCCCTGGTTCCTCTGCCTTCAAGCCTTTCTGATGATCTGGAATCAGGAAAATTCAGGTTCTTTAGCAACAGCTACAATCAGGTCTTGTTTGTATGAACCCAGTGGTGCTGTTTCCTGCCTCCTCAGGGGCAAGACTTCTAGGCTGGAACAATGCCCCTCGAGCCCTACTCAGCAGAAGCAGGAAGGAAACACCAGCCTTTCCTTGCTTTGAGCCTTGCTGTGCTAGCCTGGCACCCAATTTTTAGTAATGGGAAAAGAGATTATTCTGATATGAAAGCCTATCAAAGTAGCTTTTACTCTGGTGTAAATGACAAAGCTGCTGAGTCAAAGGAGATCAGACCTAAGGCATGTTCTATGTGTTTGTTCTGGCTGAAGGCTCAGAGGACATGTACAGGAGTATAAATTTTCTCATTACCTTTTCCATCGCTCTGCGTGCTCCCAACCTTCCTCTGTCCAGAGGAGTTCATCCCTCTTGGATAATTACACAACAGTCCAATTAATGAGAAAACTTTCCATCTTCAGCACCCGATCAGACTACCAGATTATTAAAGGCTCCCATTGGCACTGACCTGCACTTTGCTTCGAATCAGAGGGCAACTGCATCTGTGAAACGAACAGAAGGGACAAATTTAATTACTGGCAAAATAATTCATCAGGATTTCCATTCTTGGTATTGCTGGAGTGTAGAGAAAAGGGTTTGTGATTTATGTGGGAGGTCAAACAAAGATGGGAAAGGGGCTAACCATAAGAATTCTTGCTGGAAATCACTGCTAATTAAGATAAAATGCAAAAACAGGGAGCTGCTTCATCTGGCAGCCTTTTCCATACTGTGTAGACCTAACACTGCTTTTTTGTTCTCTCTCAAGGATTTGACCCTTTAATTGTACAACCTAAGTCTATATGGTGTCCTTCTTAAGGGAGGGAGTAGGAAAAGAACCTCCACTTTTGCACTTGAAGACCGCTTATATAAGGGCCTGGAAATAGCGATTCCTTCTTCCCAGTGCCTTTCAAAGGCACTTTCCTCTATTTTAATGCTACAGAAGGGAAAGCAGGCACACAGACTCATGCTGAACTTGTGATTCCTTTGATGGGTAACAGCACAGACTCTGCACTGCCAATGAGGACTTGAAACCGAATTCAGCAGCAGAGGTGAAGCACTCAGGACATCGAAGCAGAAGCGCTGCAAGACCCTTGCTCTGGTGCAGTCTCTCTCTGGTGGCACAAGGGTACACACAGGGTCCTTCAGTGTGCTCTGCTGGTGGAGCAGAGCCTCTGATCGCTTGTTTTGTTCCAGGATGGACTCCCGCTCCTCCGGGCCCACGGCATTGTTCAGATGGGGAGGTGGATGGGAGGAACTGTGCCAGTTGGCATGGCAACCTCAGGCTCTGCGCTTTGGAGGCTTATGCAACCACGAACAGGTTGGGAAGGTGGGAGAGGGCACTTCCCTTCTCTCACACTTGCAGAGCCTCATCAACAATTGCTTTGCATCCTTGGCAATTAAGCAGAAATAAACGACCTGCCAGAGCTTTGAGCTTCCTGCAAACCCTCTCCCTTGCCCTGCTTTTCCTTCTGGAGGTTTTACGAGCTTTTGGGGAACAGCAGGAGCTTGCAAAATGCCCTTCACCCCATCCATCACCCATGAGAGCATGACCTGAGAAAGGTTACTGGCTTTCCGGGTTTTACTCACCACCAGCAGCCAACCAAGGGTGCTTCAGGTACAGAGTGCACCACTAAAAATAGGAGGGATGACCCACTGACTGCTGTGCTTCAGCCCTTACGCACTCAGCCTTACCAAACCGTGTGCTCCAGGTCTGCACCGCAGAGACACAGTCCTGCACCTCCAGGGAGAAGATGAAGAGGATGTATGACAGCTTTTTGCTCTCACTGCCAATACAAAGCATGGAGGTTTTAGGTACTACGTGTTTTCAGCTGAACAGCTAAGCAGCTCCTCTGTCCTCCCCATTTAACTGAAGGAAAAGATGAAGAAAATCTGGGGGTTTTGTTAGCAAAATGAACCTCTGAGATACATTTCCAGCGTAATGTTCATGGGGTTGATTGGAGATCTGCTTCCATCTTGGCTTACTGCATCCTCAGTTATGAGTTTTTTAGACAACACTAGCAACTGCATCTATCATGCTGGACAAATTTTATTTGGAAATACTGAAAAGGGCAAATAGGGAGCAAATCTGATGTCCTCACTGTAGCTGAGCTAACGTAAACTCTTGCCAGCAGGGAGAGCTTTAAAGTGGACAGATAGGCAGCTTGGTCAGAAGTGCAAAAGGGCACTGCACTGAGCTGAGCATATGGCTGCTCAATAACCACTGCAAATCCTTGTGGTTTTACAGTAAATCTCCTAACAGCTGATGAGTCCTTCAGGGTTTGGATCTCTGATGAGAAGAAAAAACTCCTCTGTTTTAGTTTTATTTCAAAGCAGGGAAAGCAACACAAAGACAACAAAACAGAGTTTTTGTGAATCCAGAGGAAATTCTGTAAGCATCATTGGAATTAATGCTACAGATTAAAAGGTTTGGAAGTAAAGGCAGGTCATTCCTATTTGCAGTCAGAAAATAAATATTAATAACTTGTAAGCCAGTCTCATGATTCAGGAAGGGGTGACTCATGCTTCAAGATGCTTGGTGAGGCAGCATTGACATTGCTACCAACACTTTCAGTGTCCCATTAGCACCTAGTCAGAGGTGCTAGGACTTCCCACAGGGCCACGGCAGAAGGAAAAAAACCTTGGCTGCCCAGGTTAGCATCTCTCTGTGCCTTGGCCTGCCAAACATGCCTTCATGTGTTTCCCAGTGAATGTGGACAAGCCTCTTTAAGATCATCAAAGACAGTGAGGATCTCAGACAGTTCACTGCTGCTCTGGACAGCTTTTTCTGTACGGAAATAATCTCTAGCCAGGGTGAAGTTTTCCAGCACTCGCAACACTGAGCTTCAGGGAATTTATTATATTGTTTGATGAACCAAAGCTAACCCATACTCATTCTTTTGGGGCACTTCCATTTTTTCTTGTCCTCTGGACAGGAAAAGGAAGAGAAAGGTGACAGGAACTAGCAATTTGCCGTCAATGCAGGGCTTGTTCTTTGCAAAACCTCCCTTCACAGTCCCCCTTTGGCCAGCAAGACACAAGGGAGCACACACTCAACAGAGTCCTGTTAGATGGTGCACCCCAAGCATGGCACCCTGCCATTGTATGGCTTTGTCTCCAGTGACATTTGGGAGTGGAAAGGGGGAACATTACAAATACTTCCCCTTCCTCTGCCACCTTCCTGCACCCAAACCTTCCCTCTCACTCTCTGGTATTGACTCTTGCCAGTCCCCTGCAAAGTTAGGTGCTGGTCCACTTGCTGCACTCAACACTTGTTGTTCCAAGCTGGGCACTGCAGACAGCAAATGTCAGAAGGAAAACAACCACGTTAACAGAAAGGGATTTTTCTCTCCACACAGATGGACAATGAATATTTTTAAACAGTCTCAAAAGGATGTGCTGATTTTTACCTCTGTAACCCTATAATCCTTTCTCGTAAGAAAGCAAAAGAACAGATGGATAATTTTATGAAACTCCAGGGAGATGGATGGCTGCACAGTGAAGTGGACACATTTGATCCTTCTCCAGTTCTCAGAGAGGACCCCAAAAAACCCACTTAATTTTTGAAGCCCAACCTGCAGTCACAAGTAACCCTCAGATTTGCACACCAGTCCAGGTTCATAAGCTTCAACCATGGTTGTAAAAGCAGTCTAATGAGAGAAGGGATATGTAGACAAGACAGCAAGAACAAGTTGTGTCAAATGCTAACAGTTGGAAACAGCAAAAAGCACAGATGCTCCCTGGGAGGGAGAAAAGTGAAACAACAGTGTCTAAAGAGATGTGAGAGAAATAGTGGGCAGCAAATTGGTCTTGGCTCCACAGGTCATGTATGTCAGCCAGAAAACTAAACACAAGCAGTTTAGTCTGCATTGGTTTCTGTCACAGCCTTGAAAGGCAACACTTATTACTCAGGTGACTGGCCAGCAATCTTTGGGAATAGTGAGCTTGAGTTGTGGGCACTTACCAGAAAAATACTGAGAAACTCATTGCTCAGAATCCAGCTCAGATGACTCTCATCTCACAGAGGGTCTCATCTCCCTCTCCTCTCGGTCACACTGCCAGGATCCACCACAGGAACCCGTAAAGGAAGAAACCTGTTTTTTATACCCATTTTGCCCTATATAGAGCACGGACAAACCCAAACTTGTGGAAGTATGACCTGACCATCACATTCCTGATGACTCAAGAGTTGAGGCCCCAAATCTTGCTGGGATTACTCCTCTTCGAAAGTGGGGATGACTGCGACACTATCCCATGGACCCTGGGACACTTCTTTCCTCTGGCCTCTTGAGATTACTGCTGTTGATACAATGATACCTCTGAAAATCAAGAAATTATGAAACTTTGTGCATGAGATACCCATAAAGAGACACCCATAAAGCCTTTCCTACAAAACAGCTCCTTTGTGAAATGAGTAACTCAAGTAAGAGCATCTGCTACCTCAAACATAGGTAGGTTTTCCTGCCCACATTTAAGGTAGATGAAAGGCTTTCAACTATTACTGTTCCCGTGAAAAGCAGGCAGCAACATTTGGAAAAGGTACTGAATGGAAGAATGGCCCTGAAGAGAGCCTGGAGAAAGGCTGCTCTTTTGTATGATCTTTGAAAGGTTTTAGGGCCCAAGAGGAAAGAAGCTGCATGAAAGCAGGATTTCATACCTCCTTGTTAAATATACAGGACCATGTCAAAAATCTCCAGCTGCATGAACAATTTCTTTGCCTGGTGGAAACTACCTCTTCTTTGAAAGATAGAGCAGCTGTGGGTCCATCCCTCCATAGGCAGTAAGGCCTTTGCATATGGGAAACGCCTAAAATGGAGAGATTAATAGAGGATATAACCATAGTCCACAAATGCCCCAAGGATGCAGACATCAAGGAAAAGAGAGAACTGTTTGGCATGTATTGTGGAGCAGACATTCTGTCCAATGCCACAACAGTCTCTGAATGCTGGGATCTGTCTGGTTTCGGACTAATCTCCAGGGAAAGTGGTGAAAGCCTCTTTGCTTTTTGTTGCTTGTATAAAGCTTGACAGACTCAGACTCTGGGAGGTGTCCTGTAGTGAGCAGTGCTCTTCTGGCAAGGAGTTACCATCACAACAAACACCAGCCTTTCTTACCCTGAAATAACCCAAGCAGATGCACAGTGCCTTTCATGAACAAGAGTCCCAGGAGTCCTTCAGGGCAGGCTGTGGAATATTTCAACCTTTGGACACAGCAGGGCAGGGAACCCTCACAATCAGAAATCCAGGTCTAGTCTGCCATTACGAAGATTGCTTGGAGGCAGTGCAGATAAAGAGGGAATGCACAGCTTAAAATGGGAAGCAGTCCATATGACTGCCTCCTGGAATAATTTCCTTTGCTTCCAAAATCTGACCCCGGGCAGCTCCCTCCCTGCCCTGAGGTCTGGAGCTATTCTTGGTGGTGTCACTGGATTAATATTGCAGGAAATGGAGAGGTGATGTATGGTGGTGTCAGGCACGGACAAAGGAGAGCCTGCCCTTCTCCCCAGGAAGGAGATGACAGTGCAATGAGTGTGGGGAGGTGTCAGCCAACATTTGTGTCCCTCCACAAGGCAGGACTCCTGCTCTTCCCAGGAGCAGGAATGCTAAACATGCGGGTGGGCTGGTTGTTCCGCTGCTCCAAGGCTGACTGACAGCAGCAATTAAAACTGCATTTCTTTATAGGGCAACTTGGTGTGGCTGCTTCATCTTAGAAGCTCAAGCACTTTGGAGCAGAGTTGAGAGTGGGCTTTGTCACCTGGGCACTGGCAGTGAAGTCAACACTCATGTCATACAGACCCTTTCACCATGTTACTCAATTAACATGTGTTTTGTGGGGTTTTTTTTGCTGTGTTTTGTGTTTTCATGCTGCAGATCAACTAATTTTCTTGGTCCAATTAGAGTTACAGCTGTTAAAGCCTAGGGCATGACTGGCTGATTGGGTTTTGAGGAATGTGACATTTTGCAGCTAAAAGCTTTATCAAGGGTAAGCAGCATTAACCTCTTTTCTTGCTTCCTTTTTTTCTCTTTAAGAAACAGAGATTTGCTGTCTCCAGCTGGACCCACTGCTCACACCAGAGTCTGGGCAGCTCATGACAAATGACTGCTTCCCCACAGCTTTGCATCCCAGTGCTCCCAGCTCAGCCAGGGAGTGCCCCAGCCTATTGCCAGGGAAGGTAGATCCCTCTCATTAAACCACACACATGACGTGAAACCTACACAGACACCGGTCTGCACACTCACAGGGAACTCTCAGAACACTGGGGGTTAAGGGTACATTACCTTAATAAGCAGGCAGATTTAACTGAAGCCAGCAATGCTGCCAGAGTGGCCCCAAGCCCAGCTCCGACGTGACTCTGGAAAGGCCACCAGCACATGGATGAACGAGCCATGGTCCCTCTGGCTTCTTGAAAATGAAATGCCACTGTGCAGAGAAACAGGAGTCCTTGTCACAGAGCTAATCTAGGCTGGGTAAGTGACACCTTGTCCTAAACCTCCCTCTGGGTGATTCATCTGAGAAATACTGGCTTGCAAAGCTTTTGATTAGGAGTCTTCTTCCAAAATGGCAACATCACTTCACACTGCTGCCCACTGATGGGATTTCCTCCTCTCATCCTGCCCAGCTTTCCCCATTCTTTATAAGGGTCTTGAGACAGAGGCTGCCAGAGCTGTTCTGGATCGTGGTACTCCCTAAGCCAAAGGAAGAACCAGGGGTCCCCACAAACAGTATTTTTCTGTAGATAAAGGCTCACAGCAAGAGCTTGACTTTTAGAAAGCAAAGGAAATCAAATCCTTCAAAATGTGTCTGCTTTGAAGATTAAATCATATTCATTGCAGCCTATTTGTATATTTAGCACATTTTCTTGGCACAGATACAGATGCAATTCTCATTTCGTTTACACAGCTGCAAATCCCCATCTGAGTTAAAAGAAGAGGGTAAAGTCAGAGCCTGTAAATCCATTCTAGAAAAGATATTCAAGCTTGTAAGTCACAGTTTACACTAGACCTTAACCACAAGAGACTGGGAGGTTGTCTATTTACTGTTAGAGCGAGGATGCAGGACTTATAGACAGTTTACTTCTAGAAGCCTGTTCTGCCCCCGTCTGTAACTGCAAAGCATCTCAGCACATTATGGGTAATTAGCTGCTTGGTGGGGAAAGACTGCTGTGGTTTCCGTTGGGATAAACCATACCCAGAGTCTAAGCATTGAACTGCAGCCTGGCACCACCATCAGTCTGGCTCATGACTAGTCTGTGTCTCAGTACACTCGGCAATCCAGAAAAAATACGCTTCCCTATTCTCAAAGGAAGGTTTCAAGCAAAAAATGTGTGGGAAGAGACATATCATACCTGGTACCATTGGGTACACTGGTTGGAGTGGGTTTTGGAGAACGCCTTTCCACATGCTCAGGGAGAATTTGGAGATGATTCAAACCTGCCACTAAGAGCCCAGTCCTAAATAGGACAGGGGGATCAGCCAGTTCTCTCCAGTTTTCATCTCCTCCTCAATGATAAAGCCAACTTGGTGCAATTTCTCCTGTTTGTATTCATTACTGGTATATTAGATTATTCAAGTTGGTTTTTTTAAATCGGAATATGGCATTTTGCTCATGCCATGTTTTTTATCCTAGGTGCAAAATATGGCACCTCCCTATGGCTGCAAAATATATCAGCCATCTGAACATGAACATGGATGTAGGGTTAAACATTAAAGATACAGAAAAAAATCTGCTATATAGTTGGTAATTCTGTCTTTCCTAAAATGTTTTCAACATGTAAAAAACTATACATATTAATACAAATATCTGTGACTTTTTCCATTTGAAGCCTGGATCTGGACTCCAGGATTTTCCTGCAAGCCTTCAGACTCGGCTTTGGGTTTTGACAGATGAAAACAAATACGAGAGGCTGGCGGATGGAACATCTCTGTTCAGTTCTGGCGCAGTTCACAAAGCTGCGTGGGGGAAGAGGGGCCTCAGCATCTCCCAAACGCTGTGCAGCACCTCAGCTTTGTGCAGAGGGGGCTTTAGCACACAGCTTACCTGGGAGAAGGGCGGGGAAATCATGGGCTGAAGCAGCGCTGTGCTGCAGGTACCACCTAGGTGGGGGAATGATGCTCTCCCAGCCCTTCTGCGCTGGGGTAAATGTGGATGTCCATCCTGCACTGGGAACAGACTGAGGCCCCTCCCTGAAAAAATCAGTTTTTAACATTCAGAGGCAGTTCAAGAGACTCCAGCACATGGATAGGGAAATAGTCTGCTGCCTTGGCCATGAATTCAGTCTGTCCTACATGGCAGCAGTAGGACAGGACTGGTATGATTCTGGGTCAGCTTTGTCATTGCAGAGCATGGTCATGGGATCATCCACCCTACACGTATGTGAGCTCACTCCTAGTCTCTGTTGGAATGGATAAACTAGCTGCTGCTGAGGCCAAAGCTCTGTGTTCTTCTATGGGCGTTTAGCTTCACCCTTCAGGCAGAATGGCGAAGTCCCCACCAGACTTGGCTTCCTCAGCCCTAAACAGCCCTTCAGTATTGTGCCCCCAGGCACTGACTGCTTATCCCTCCTACCAAGGGTGCTTTTCTGGCTCTTTCTCTGGCCCAGAGTGCTGACTGTCTGGTGTGAGCCTTGGAGTAAGCCCTGGGCATTCTGCCCAGCAGCCACAGGAGTTTTACTCACCTTCCAAATCTGTGGGAACTGCTTTTGAGATGATGTCCTCAGTAACTTCTAATCAGTGCTCCCCCAGGATCTGGGATTCGATGGTGAGGTGACATATAACTTCCATCCAAGGCTTTCTGGAACAGATTTCTTAGATGGGGAGTTTCCAAGTCTGACTTGCTCCTTAGGAGTTTAATAATGCCTGTAAAGGCACGAAATAGCCTTTGATTAGGAATTCCTAACTGCTACTTATTTCCCTGGAGAATTCGGCTGTTTACAGCTTTGCTCATTCCTCTGTACTCTCACTCCCAGCCAACTGGAGGTTGTTATTTTGGGGCTGCACTCAAAAACACCCATATGGGAAGAACATAAGTTGCTTTCAGAACAAAAATAAGTCATGGTTATGTACATGCTTCAAAAGACAGTCAGTCCCTGTCTGCTTCTTGCAGCGGTATTCAAGCACCTTGATCTTTTGCAATATTTACCCAGCAACTCAGTCTGCAAAGCACTTGGGAAAGATGGGATGTAGCCATAACTCTCTTTTCTGATGTGTATTGGATCGTTTACTTTTTTTCTTAGTCCACAAGGAGCCCAGCTGCAAACCCTAATTCTCCCAATGAATTGCTTAGGTGTCTAACTCAGAGTTGGTCACCTGGGCAGCCACCCCTCCTCTCCTGCAGCATCCGCCTGTAGCATCTCCTGCCTTTCCCCCTTCTCTCTTCCCGTGCAAGAGGCCCCAGCTATCCCTGGCTGTGCCCTATCCAGCTGCCTTCCCAGGGGGACACAGATGGGACAGGCTGTGGAGGCTGCTCTGAGCCTTAAGGATCTGCACTGTTTCCTCTGGGGCATAAGAAAGGTGAAGGACTGAGATTTAAAAGTAACAGTTGTCAGGAGAGGTAAATTGCTATAAATTTTAGAAACTGGCTGAACTGGTTAATTGCCAGGAGTGAGAGTTTACCAAAGTGGTGGATGGCTTTGACAGCTGAGATCCCTTTTGCAGCTGAATAACATTTTCTCTGCTTTTGTTTCCAGTTTACATCAGTCCAACAGTTAACCCACCCAAAGCTAAGAAGCAGAACAGACAATTAAAAGGGGAAGTCTGTTCTCTTCAGAATTAAGCTGATACTTACTAGTTCTAGAGACCTGAACATCAAAAGGAAAATAACTACCATTAGCATATTTTCTTTGGGTAACAAACCATATGTTTTAATATAAAATATTTTGATAATTGACATCTGTCCAGCACATGTAATGTTGTTTGACTTAGCTAATAATATCAGTTTAAATGCTAGTTTTCTGGATTCTCAGCTGTTTCCTAATTATATTTACATAGATTAGGAATTTTAAAATTTTAACTATTTAAAAAATGGTGAATGGTTGTTCCACTGTACTAAGATGTTTAAGCATGTGCGCAAGTTATTCTCTTGATTAGCAGAAAGAACTGCCTTATTTATTCTTCAGGATGTAACTAGTTGCAAATCTGACTGTCAAGTAGCAGGAGGAGGGAAAAAAGTTATTTCTCTTTTTCCAGAGAAATAATTTAAAAGAAAAAATGAAAATTAAAAACCCACAACAACACAAAAACCTCAAACCCATGAATAACAATAATAGATTAAACTTTCTTGTTTGGTAGCTGTAGTCACAACTAAATGCAGTGATTTTAAAAACACATTCATTTCAGCCAGCTGCCCTTGCAAAGATGACCTGACATTTCTGAGGGGGGCAATCAAATATGATCCTGTTATTTGTTTTTCCACCTGTTACAAAGCAGGGATAGACAGGTCCCCGTGCTGAAATGAGATTGAGTTCCCATGTCCTCTGGCTCAGCTATCTCTAACCTTGTGTGCACCATGCTGTCTTTGTACTCTGTGGGATCGTGTTCTTGCCAGAGACATTCAAATGTGCTTCACTGCCTGGATCCCGGGGTGTGATTAAAGGAGTGGAAGAACTGCACAGCTCACGTGTGCCATCTTTATGTGTGGTCCTTTCTTCCTATGCCGAGGAGTTTGCTGTCTCTGTAAGAATCAACCCATACCCTCCCACCCAGCCTTGCTCAGTACGCTCTTCTTCAGTACACTGTGGACCTGAAATACCTTTCCAAGTACAGCAACCTTGTGATGCAGTGCTTAGTGTTCCTTGGTCGTGTAGCCAAGTAAGTTAGAAAGATTGATTGCCTTGTCTTTTCGTGTTGCTGTAGCTCTGGGCTGGATGATGGGTGATTTCTGGCTCTCTTGGTCCAGCTTCACTCTCGCAGCTTCTCCTTGCCAAACTCTCTGTCAGCCTTTGATGCCTCCTCCAGCTTTTGCCGCTGGTGGCTCTGTCTGCACGTTCAGTTCACGAGCTCCTAAAAAGGCTTTGGCTACAAGTCCCTCGGTCTGTCCAGGACATGGATCTTTTTCAATCTGGGAAAGTCACTGCAGAGTTGACTTCTGCTGTCCCTGAGGACTTTGTAAGCACGGCTCCTCTTCTTAGATGTGAGCAATGTTTTCTTCTAGCTCCCAGCAAACGTGTCTCAGTGCTTACCCCATGTCTCCTGGGTAAGGATGCTTCCTTAGAGCTACCTTGCAGATGAACACAGTGCCCTGTACTAGAAATACACCTTTAAGGGGAATTGAAGGGGAGCATTTACACCTATTCAAGAACTCTCTACTCCTCCCCTCCTACAAACACCATAGGAAAAAATGAAGTGCTCCTATTTTAACTGAGGATCGGGTTCAGTTAAGTCAAACCAATATTTTAGGTGCAAGTGTACATCTGGGTGATGCTGCACCACAGACACCAGATCTCCATCATCACAAATGAAACTTTCTTGGGACATGTCCTTCAGTTCACCATTGTCCAGGTGACACCAGGTCTTTGCCACCCCTGAGAGAGTCAGGAGAAGGGTTGGTCCATGCAAGACACCATGACAAGCAGAGGGAGAGAGCCCCACGAGGCAGGTGTGGAAGGGGGAGGTCAGCATGTTCCAGTCATGCAGAAACCCTGGGAGTGAAATGCCCAGCTGGTGTGAAGTCTTCAGATCCCACAGGAAGAGGAGCTGCAGAAATTCCTCAGGAAGATGGATAAGCGCTCTCCCAAATTAGTCAGCATCTAAATATAGTGGCTCAACCCTTGCTGAATGACATGTAATCAGACCTCTGCCTTAATGCTGTATTATATTGTTAAGCTGCATTATCAAGAATAATCATCACATATGTGTGATTAATATCCCAATACCAACGCAATATAGTTAATTTTTTTCCCCCGGAGGCAACAGATATAGGTGTATGTGGTAGTGAAGACATCCTTTAAAGGCAGGCTTTAAAGTTTCTCAAAAATGAATCATCTTGAGGTGTGTGGATCAAAAGATCCCTGTGAATACATCTGTTACAAACTTTAGGATAACTGCAGTTCACCAGCTTGCTTTTCAGGTGGGGAGCTTTGTTCTTTCAGTTTCCTGCATTTTAGGGGAACTTCAGGGGGTTTTTTTGCCAAAAGGATTCAGGTTATAGAAGAATAATTCTTAAAAATGTGAAATGGCCAACTGAAGAATAATAAAGACTAAATGACCCAATGATCACAAGAGCCTCTTCAAGAAGTTATCAGATATTCCCACATTTATAAAATATGTCATGATGTTGCAATAGGAAAGAGACTTTACAAGATTTCTGTGGAACGTGGAGCTTTTAAAAAAAAAATTCATTGCTTTTTTCTAGAAAAGTATCTTATGAAGGACAGCAGTATCTTCTTAGAACAAAGGCCTGGGAGGACCAATTAACTCTATTCCCTTTTCCACAGCAAAGCACATTGCAATACCCAGTTCACTAGCTCCACTTTAAAAGCATTGCTAGCTTTTGCCTCACTAGTCCTCTCAGCAGGGGTTGCTCAAAGGTTAAATGCATTTGTGGAAAACTTTTGCTCATTTGCCACTTTTTAACATCATCCTGTGGCTGGAACAGCTGCTCTTCCAACCTGATATTTTCCTCCTGCTGTGTTTAGCTGAAGCCAGACTCAAGAGATGGGCTGTTGTGGTCTCTCCTTGTATGACAGCATCTCCTTAAACTCCCCAGGAAGTTCCTTTCTCTGCCTGTTGCATTCACTTTTCCTGAGCGTGGCCTGACTCGGGTCGAATGTAGCCTGCCAGCCTGAGTTTCACTGCATCTGATACCCACCATTCTTCAGACGTCTGAGCATCCAAGCAATTTTTTTAAATCCCCTGAAAAGGTACTCACATGTATCCTAGGAAAACCTGGACTCACTTCCTGGTCCCTTAGGAATGCCTCTTTCCAAAGGCTTTTCATTTCAGAGGTGAATGCAGAACAGGGGAATAACCCATGGAATTTACCTTATCACAGCTGCTGTCATTTGCTTCCCCATTCCCACCAGGATAAAATCTCATTGAGATGAGATTCCTTTGGTGTAAAGTGAATTCTCAGGGAAGGCAGCTTTGGGGGTGCAAGGTTGAAGCAGGCAGCAGATTACAACCCTATGTTGTATTTTTTGCTGTGATACTGATATGATATAAAGCATTCAGCAGGTCATTCCTTCTCTGTATCCCCTCCATCCATGTTTCTGTTCTGTCTGTTCACACATTTATAGTCCTTGGGGCGGTGGCTCTGTACTACAAACCACAGAATAAAGCCCAGCACAATGGCTCTCGGCTTCAGTGACTCTAATTGCTGCTGGTTTAAATACTAATATTCACAATTCGACAAAAAAATCGTTTTTGAAGTAGGAATTCTGCTCTCATCCCAGAGGCTGATTGCTCTGACGTTATCAGCGCACAGTTCTAGTTTAGCTTTACCATTTCAGCCCAAAATGCATCATGGGAGCTCAGGGCTTTAAGAATAGCATCTTTCCTATTCACATCAGACCATTCAGCATGTAATCTTTTTATCTCCTGCTGCAAATGTTTCTTGTGGTGAGCCCAATCTTCTATTGCAGCATTATTTGAAGTGATTAGCTTTGACACATTCTTAAATTCTGACTCCCAAACTTGATTTTTGGAGGTATCGAGCCACGATGCTTCATGATACATTTCCCCCCAGATTATGATCAAAAATGGAGCAGTGATTCTTGTTTGTTTGAAGTTGAATCTTATTTCCCTTTAGGCATCTGAATAAGGCAGTTTTCTGGAGCTTGATACTCACAGAGGAAACACAAGATTAAGAGCTTAATCAAACTAAGAAATAATGCCTGGCAGGAGCCAAATACCTCCCAGTCTCCTTCTCAGTATCAGCCTGTGCTTAGAACTCTCTGTAACGAAATTCCTGGTCAGAAAGTTTCCAAAGAAGCTTTTTTCTCTTTTCTTTCTTTTTTTTTTTTTTTTAAATGTTTTCATGCCCATCCACTGAAACAGGATTTTTTTCAGGGATAAACCATCTGAGTTGAATGACAACCAGCTTTCCCCAAGGACAAGTTTCATCACTTTGCTGTGTATTTTTGCCATTGTTGAAACCAAAAGGAGAGACCTACCCTTCAAGTAGATTCATATCAGTGCAGGAATATAAGAATATCTGTCATTCCTAAAACTTCTAAGGATGGAAAAATACATTTACTATACATATTTATTCTGAATCTATCTCCCATTGAAGACAGCAGGCTGATTTCCATCTCAAATGAATCATAGACACTTCTACTGGCCTGCAGGGATGTTCTGTATCTATGTGGTCTTCTTATCCCAAAGAAATTGCAAATATCTTTACAGCCCATAAATATATGATCCAGAGCCGATAGCAGGTTTTGCTACTTTCTTCAAAGGCTTTAGATTAATCCTCTGTATACACAGCAGGATTTACTTTAGGAAATTCACATCTGGTATGAAATGTGGCATCTGTGTAACAGTCTGGAGAGAGCTTTAAGGTTCTCCAGAGTGGGGGAAAAAAAAAAAAAAATCCATCCCAAACTGCAGTTAAAGTTTGCCAGACTGGAATATGACCAGGACATGAGCAGTCTGACCACTGCTCTTTTAGAAGGTACTTGCAAATGACCATAAATTATGAGTGGCCCGGGTTTTTGTCTGATCAGAATTTAGAAGCTCTGTTGATACCTGAATGTCAATCTCCTATTAAAGACATGATTATATTTCTGAAGAAAGAAAATGGTACAATTATGCCAAGCAGGAAAAGAAATGTCTATTTTGTAAGAGCTAGGCTAAAACTGGCCACTAGCTTGCACTAACACTGTAAATGGGGGTCCAGGAGAAAGCCAAAACACTAAAATAAAATGCCAGGGTTCATTTAAACAAAGGAAAGTTGTCTCTTTAAACAGGAAACTAGAACAGTGGTAAATCAATATATATTTCTAACATTTTGAAAGTTATTCTGTTCATCTTTTGGACTGCAGGAGGTGGCATAAGTCTTTATTCTCCTCTGAAATGGCTGATAGCTCCTTTTGCAAAGGGCAGGACAAAAGGCTGCACTTTATTTTGATCATCCCTCTGACTCTAGCTGGTGCTGAAAGCCACCTAATTGGCAGCCAACAAGAGTGAAATCTTCCACTTACCCACAAAAAAGCTACAGCTGTGATAGTGGGAAGGCAAGCTACTCACCACCAGGAGAGGACTATGGAGGAAAATGCTTAGACCAAGTGAAAAAGGTGCTGTTCATAATACAGTTGAACCATTCAATTCCATTGAAAATTATACTGGGGAGCTGTGATGTTGGCATCTGGCCATTGTGTCAAGGATCCTCTCCATTTCACCTCTATTTATGTAGCTCAATGAAAAATCCATCAGGCAGGAACCACTTCCAGTTACTAATGACCAAGGCTGTGTTTGAATGAGTGGCTGGCAGTGGAAAGTATTAGCACTCCCTAAATTCAGTCTTTTTTGTAAGGACCCTCTTAAACCTGTAATCTCTTGCATTGTTGAGGGTTTGATTATTACGCTCTTCTAAAGAAAAAACCCTTCAGTTTTAATATGACTATTTTTAGCAAATATCTATAGTGAGGAAAAGAGATATATCAGGGAGGCCCAGCAGTTTTAGGTGAACAGAAGATACCAGCAGCTCATCAGCTAGATAGCATCAACATCCTGGCAAGCATTCCCCACCTGCTGGACCTGTATGGTCTGAAATGTGTGGTTTCAAATCCAACAGCCACTTGTCTCTGGCAAAGTTTGTCCTGCACTCTGTCCTCAGCCAGGTCCTCTAATCCCTTCCCTGATAATGATTTTCTATACCTGGAGTGAATCAGATAACAGGGTTAGGTAAAAAAAAAATAAATAAAATATTATTAGTTCTCAGGAGGTTTTTGTCTCCAAACCAGTGTACTGAAAGGGTCAAATGAGCCCCAGATCCATCAGGAAGGAGGGGTGGGGAAATGGAAGCTGTCACACACCTTTCTCATCTGGGCAGTCCGTGGTGATGGCCACATCAGTCTCAGCCAAAGGCTGCAATTAGGGTCTGGGAGAGGTTAGGATTAAAAAGCCACAAAGCCTGGAGAGCCAGGGACATTGGAAGGGCAAAGGGCATGCCAAGGGGAGCATGGCACTGCCCCAACTTTGCTCCCTCCGCACCTCTTGCATCTTGACTACCCATGGTGGCAGAGCAAAGGAGAAACACCTTCCTTAAGGAATGGTATCACCAGAAGCTGGTTGAGCTACATCAGATTGTGACCAGGAAAACGCCTGCAAACCCCCTTGTTTTCTAACCTACTCTCACTCAGCCTTCTTCTGATGTAGGTGTTGGGAAATACAAACACATGTGGAATTAACTGAATTCATAGATTTACTTCTAATGGATTAATTGTTACTGACTTGTGAATTAAAACCTACATGGAGACACAGCATAAGTTGTCCTTGGAGCCCTTTCAGAAAGGAAAGTTGGTCCTTGGATTCTAAAAGCTTGTGAAACTGCCCTAAGGACATTTCTGTTTGAGAAGTTTAGGTCTAATTGCTCTGCACAGTAAGTCAGCAGAGCCGTTTCCTTGTTACTCGGAGTAAACAAGAGTGTCAAGTAGATGCCTGGGTAAGAGGAATGGAAAGCACCATGCCAACAAAAGGTAGTAAGTCTGTGTCTAACAGAAAAATCCCTTCAGTCTGCCATTGAAAATAAAGTTTAATACTCACTGATAGCAGCAGAAATATCCCAGGATGGCAGAGGATATACCTGGAAGGGAGACAACCAAGTTAGGCAGAATAACTTGAAGGCACCCCGAAGTGGAAAGAGTGAGAAGTACAGCAGAAGTCTTGTGTGGAGATGGGAAGGGGGCCTTAAATGTATGTCCTTCATACACATGAACATCCTGGATAGAGGTGTTGAGTGGAATCAAACCTCTTGTACAATGTGCCCTCTGGTACATTGCACCTCTGACCACTCATGTTCCCCCTAAAACTTATGTCCCAGCGCACCCTGTGATCTTTAGTGGCCTTGTCCCATCCTCTTTGGAACCAAGCCAGCCCATTCACAAGTCCTTGTCCTTCCCATGCTAGAGCTCGGATCTGCTCAGTACCTCGATGCACTCTGACCATTTTTGTTTTGTGGTTGAACTGATTTTCCTCCAACTTAGTGAGTCAAATCAGCAAACCAAGGAGTCCAATGTGTGCCAGAAATACCCATGAGAGGCTACTGGGGATAGTGACTTTTCTCCTCTAGTGAAAGGAGGATGGGACAAGCACTGGTCTTATGTGCCTGCAGCTGCTGCATGGCAGAGTGCTTTTGTGAATTTAAACTAATGGATTACACAAAGAATCACCTAACCTAGAGTGCAGCACTGTCTTTTTAGAATGAAAACCTTTCTACATTTTTCATCAGCTCTTTATACTTCATTTAAAAGTACATTGCTTAGACATTTCATTTTAACCTTGATATGTTTCTGTCAGATTTTTTCCCCCCTGCCTATATTTCCCTGCTTGTAAATACAGAATGCAGTGCTATTTAATCCTTCTTCAGTTCTATATTTCCAAGCAATTCGTGGTCAGGCTGGTGCCCAGACTGTCCCCTTGTCCTACTGAAGCAATGGTGTTCTGTGACCACCCTAAGCCAAGGGCTGGCCAAGTGCTGCTTCCTCCCCCTTAAGACATCAGCCCGTACAACACCAGCCTGACTCCTCATTCCAGCTGTTGCTTGAGGGCGCCTCCTTCCTCTGCCTGCACCATTCAGGCAGGGCAGGACCACACTTAAATAAAATATAATGAGGTGGAAACTACATGAAAGTGGTGAGACTCTCCAACATTCCTTAGAACTGGACTTTTGTGTTTCCAGTTAATATTTTTACAAGAAATAACTTTCGTGGGTTCAAAGCTAGGGGAGCTTAGATGCTTATTTTATTAACTCTTATTTTCATGGTTTAGAAGCCTGGGGAGCCTAGAGCAAAAATTTGAACATGGTGTGGCCCTCACTGTGGAGTTATTCTTCCTTTCTGAGCATACACAAGAGCTCTCTACCTGTGTTGCTGTTTTCACTGGAAAAGCATTCATAAAATGAATGAGGACCCATGAGAAACAGGGAACTAAAGGCAAAGCATATAGAACACAGCCAAAGCCAGAGAGAGCGACTGGGTCAATGGCATCATGAGGCATTTAAGGATTTTGGTCTCATGTTGAACTGAGAAGGATGCTCTCAGTGTACTGGCAGAGGGGACGACATGAGAGCAGCTCTGTGTGTGCTGAGGGATGCTCATTTGGCTGTGCAGCAATGCTGATTTACTCTAGCTGAGGATCTACACAATTGTTCCTCCACACAGAAAAGAAATTAGAGCTCACAATAACTCTCTCCAATTAGCTCTGGAGAGATCAGCACTATTTGTTCCCCCTCCTTTCTGAAAAAGCCCCTATATTCCTTGCCTCGATCTCTCAAGCATCCTCCTGTGTAATGCTTGAGGGACCACGTTATGTGATGACAGACCTGTCCAGCTTACAGGGAGGATGGGGAAGGGGCTGCAGTGGGAAGCAGCAGCTGCCGAGGCTGGTGTGCTTCCTGTGGCAGTGTGGTACTGCAGCGCCTCTCCCACCCAGGCACCTTCTGAATCTGTGGATCAGAAGATACCCAGGACATCCAGCTCCTTCTGGCCCAGGAGAGCTGCAGAGAAGGAAATAACCAGCGTGTTACTTCACTCTTCCTTGTGGCAGGCCAGGTATCCCATCCTTTGTGTGTAAGATGTAATTAGAGTTTCACATTTTAATCACCAACCTCTATTGTCGAGCCTCTCACCACCACTGCTTGCAAAAGTCCAAAGCTGTCAGGCTTGTTTTATCCCTAGATATTTTCTGTATCCTCGAGGAATATCTAAAATACGTGGGCTTTCCCCAGCCCTGTGGATAAGTACTCTTTCCCATGAATGTCTCTTCTTAAATACCACAGGAAAACACAGACATGAAGAGAAACAGATCTATGGTAGCTTACCATGGAAGCCAGCCCAAGAAGTAAATAATAAGAGGGAGGACAGGTCCCCATGGGCCCAGAAGATCTCCTTGGCTCAATCTGCTGTGACATTTCAGTGCTGTATAGCCCCACAGATGCTTCTGTCTCTGAGCAGCACAGAGGGTTGGATGGCCCCTTGTTCTGGCTTGAAAGAGAACCAGCAGCAGAAATGGACCCCACTCCCTTACCTTAAGAGAGATTTCAGGTTGGAGTTATAATTCACTAGAGAGATTACAATAAATGGTATAATACAGAAAAAAACTGGCTTAAGCCCACAAAGTCAGAGTACACCCTGCTATCCACCTGGTCAGGGTGGTGGCCACACCCCTACCAAGTGGCAGTTGCAGTCCTGTTGAGAGCGATGGTCCTGTGGAAGTTCTGGTGCTCCTCTGGACCCTCGGGTGGTGGTAGTGGTGTCCCAGAGCTCCCAACCCGAAGATTTGATATACTCAGGTTCAGGTGGGGAATGCTCAGTACCTCCCCCAGGGCGGGCAGTTTCACAATGGAATGATGTAATCCTGTGAGTCATGGGGTACTCTGGGAATTCTTGATGGTCTAAATCCTTGCAGCTGCCTGTTCTCTTGGTGCCACCGAGTCCGGGATGGCCCATTAGCAGAGATGCCCCCCTCAGGATGGGTGTAACTGTGCTGGTGCTTCCCCTAGGGGAGTTATCTTAGCTGAGTTATTTGAGAAGAAAAGGGAATGCTACCCTGGCCTCAAAGAGTTTGCCTCTTTTTCCTTATCTCATTTAACACCCGGGTTGTAGCCTGAGGTGTCGGGTGTGCACTGGGCAGCTCCTGCAAACCACCCATCATTAACAGTTCATCAGAAATTACCTAGAGGGGACTAAAATACGCAGTTTGATTACACCCCCATAGCACTAAACTGGCACTCTCCTCCTGTAAAGGATGAGGCTTTACATTCAAGACACAAGGTGTTATTCAAGGGCAGAAGTGAATTTGAGGGGTATTGTCTGTGCTTTCAGTGTATTGTTCACCTGCACAGCATGCAGTTCTTCTTCTGGTGCCTTCTGCACTCCAGGTTCTCCTCCAACTTCTTCTTCCCCAAGTGATGCCCTTGTTGTGACACCCTCTTTGCTGAATTTAAGCCTCCACAACGAGGATGGTGGCCAGAACCAGCTGTGCCCCTGCTCAACCATTCCCACCTCTGCCCTCTGCTCCTTCCTCACACAGCCCTTGCTGCATCCCATGTCTCCTCCTGGCCCCTCACCCCAGATCATCTGGAAAATGTTTTGACAAGCATTAAATGGAATTACTTGCAAAACTGGGTCAAAATCAACAAATAATTTTGGCTGGGGAAAAAAAAAAGTTGTGAAGAGAAGGAGGAATTTTGAAAATGCCATGCAATGTCATTTAGACATGTGCAAAGTAAGGCGTTCCATTCTGGAAAAGCCTAAATCACATCAAAGATTTTCAGACTGACTTCAGACTTTCAAACAGCATTCCAATCACTGAATTTCATAACAGTGGGTTTTGATAGTTGGCTCACAATTTTGTATTGAAAAGAAAATTGCAGAAGATTCACAAGACAATGGTGAAGTGTTTTCTCTTGGCTGAGCAGAAAGGCCTCAGGATAACCTGAAACACCTTTTCTTTCAGGTTTTCACTTTTTGTTTTGAGAAAAATACACGTAAAACTTTCTACTTCAGTTTGACCCAAACAATCCCCTCTACCTCTCCATTATTCATCCCACTGAAAAGACACACTCAGTCCAAGCCAGGGCCTTGATTTCTACCATTTTAAACAGAATTTTGTACATCTTTCATCTTTGGCAACAGGGGCAGCTCCCCGAGACAGATTGGCTTTGCTGGGTTAACAGTAGCCTTTGAAAATCCACCCAGTAGGTACACCTAGAGTTTAAATAAAATGTGAAGAGATTTGAAGTTAATATAATGCACTTTTAATGCAGCCAAGCCTAGAGGTAACAGCTTTCAGCATGATGCCTCACTCAGAGAATGAAGCGGGCGACCCACTCCATTGAAGTTTGAAATTAAAATGGAAATGAACTTCCCCACTCATCCATCATGACACTCTCACCTTAAAAAAACTGAGGTCGTCAGGAAAAAAGATGGCATGTTTTAATTCTATTTCCATTATGCTGTGAGTTAATTTTCATGGAAATTCTGAGAAATCACTTGGGGGAGATAGCCCAGAAAAAGAAGGAAAAGAAGGATGGATTTTAAGCAGTTTATTGGAATTTGAAAGAGAAGACTCTGTGATTAATTTCTGAAGTGAGGTGTCACTTCCTCCAGCCAGGAACGGTTCCTAGCAGCCTCCTGGCATTCCCAGGAGTCAGACCAAAGGCATTGTTGCACAAAGCAAGGGTGACAAAACCCACCCAGAGGCACAGCTGTAGCTGGGTGCTGTGTCCCCAGCCCTCCCTGCCCACCCCAGGGCTCACAGGCTGTCCCTGCTCTGTCCTGTCACAGCAGTGACTTGTGCTATCCCATCTGCACCCCATTCTGCACATCAGGGATTGCAGCGTGGGCTCATCCTCACCACACAAAGGTGTCAGCAGAAAATGTGACTTCAAAGGCTGGAAATGCTCCCCACTAAGCCAGGAGTCTGACTGCAGGGTCTGAGTCTGGCTGAGAGCCGAAATGCGCAATCCTGTGAACCATTTGTGGCTTTTTTTTTTTCCTCCAGCATCCCTTTGGTGTCTCTCATCACTGCGGCTTGCTAATTAGCATGCTTATTGTGGGTTGCTTCCTTCTTTTGAAATGTGCTAAGACACAGAGTTCTGGAGAAAGCACACTGACAAACTTGAAACACCTGTAATTATCTGCAGGAACAGCTACAACTTGGGCCCAATGGCAATGAGCCACGCTCTCATACCGGATCACATCCTCTGCCTGTGAGCAGGGAGATGTCCCCTGCCTCCCAAAGCACCTTCCCCACACCCAAGCAGCACTTGGCCCTGCACAGCAAGGAGTGCTCATCCCACCCAGGCAGCAGCGCCGTTTCCACACCACGCTCAGAAGAGTGTCTGTTGCTGCAGGGGATGATTGAGTACAGCTGCCAAAAATCACCAGGGAATCTTTAGACTCCACAGTTAAGATAATTTCACTGCCTTCCTTGTCATTTCCTCGTTAGATCTAAATCCTGTAGGACTTAGTCAGGACCCACCCCATCTGTCTCACCTAGCCCACAGTGCCGAAATCAATTGCGAATGCTGTGAAACCTGAATCACTCTGTGTCTCCTTAATCAAACTTCAGGGCACAGGCAGTGTGACACAGAAAACCACTGCTGGAGAAAACAAACGTTGTGTTTTTACCAGCACCAGCCTCCCTGCCTGGTAAGGAGGACACCAGTTTGCAGGTTCTTCCACTTTCTTCCGACCTACGCGTCAGCCCCTGCACATCCTCACTCAAATCACACAGCATCTGCACGATCTGAATCACACAGGCAGGGTTTATTCATTGTCACATGGTGGAGAAAACCCACACTCATCACTTGACATATCTGCAGCTTAACCCAGGACAAGGGAGAGACCCACACTTCAGGCAGCAGTTGGAAGCTCCTTCTCTGGAAGCTCCTGTGGGACATGGGGACCTGATGAAGCTGCTCAGGCCTCCAGAAAATCCTGTGCCAATGAGTGCATCAGCCACATCAGCACAAAACTGAGTGTCCTGAAAAATGCTTTATCTGAAACACAGACAAGCAACAGGACAGTCAAACCCAAAGAGCAAAACATTTTTTGCCCCTTATCTGACGTGGGCAGCAACACTACCTGATCTGTCCAGAAAAAAGAGCTCCATCTCGACCTTAAAAGGGTAGCCAGCCTGCCTGCTCAGCCCTGGAGCTGTACCCATAAAATTTCTCTGCTCCTTTAGCTGGATCCAGCTGCAGCATTAACTGGGGCTGGGCTCTTGGTTCTGATTCTTGTCATCTGTGCCATTCCTCTTCACTAAGTTAAAAATACTGCTATGCTCCATTACTCTTTGCTAGGTGCAGCTTTCTGTGAGCCCACGGAGTGGTTCCAGCACGCTGATGATTTGTACAGCTCAGGCCACCCATCACAGCGTGGTGAAAGTGCAGGATGGAGGAGATGAGGTGCGAGTTCTACGCTTGGCATTTGCAGCATTTGCCCACCCGTGAAACACAGTGATCTGGAAAGGGATGGTGACATTTCTTCATCACTCCTGAGCTAATGTCTGTGCCTCTGGGCTTGCCTTGCTCACATCTGAGTCACCCCACGATGGTTGCTTGCAATTCCCCGTCCTGCTCTGGGCCGGGTTCTCGCCAGGCTTTGGAGCAAGTGACAACTTTGTCCTGCGTGGGCACACACCAGTGACAACCCACAACACCTCTGCACATCCTTTGTTTCACAGGTGAGTGACAATGCCAGCCCCCTGCCACTGCCCGTGGTCCTGCTGGACACCAGTCCAAAGCTCAGCACGAGGTCTGTGACCACAGTGGAATATCCATCCTTGCAGCCAAAAGCATTTTGGAACATGGATATTTAAGCACCTGGCTAAAAACAGCGTGACAAAGGACCAAATCATGTCACCCAACCTGTTAATATAATTATATATATATGTATGCTGTGCATACATTCAATGGGCCAAACTCACTCAGATTCACCAAAATAAACAGAAACAGCTGACACTTGACAGATAGCTGTTTTTGCAGCTGTTTCTGCAGATGGCATAACTAAATTTTATTATCCACTAATGTTTGACTTTGATAGAGACAGGTGATTTTAATTGTACCTGTATTTGCAAGGCAGCTTAAATTAATTTTATAAAACAAGCAGTACAAAATTCCTTTACCTAAATTATGTGTAGATTACTTTTGATACTTTGATTCTCTTTCTCCTCAATTACTTGCGCTCGTCTTCTTTTCCCCTATCACATTAGCTTAAAATGTAATTTTTCCTTTGCTCCCCATCCTTCTCCCTCCCTTCCTCTCTTCCTCACTCATTTTTTGTTTCTTTCTTTCTTTAGTCCATTTTGATTTAAAAAAAACGTGGATTTATTTACTGTTTTTCATCTGGCTGTCTTAAAGAAATAAGACATGAGACAATGCAGTCTAGCCATCAGTCTCCCTAGTTTCTACAGTGAAAACCTCAAACATAAAAAATTCTTACAAGTTGCATGAAAACTAATGACCAAGTGAAGATACTCAAGCTAGGAATGTGCTGAGGGAAAGGCCACAGCATAAATTTAAGTTATTTTTCCAGTTCTGTGTGCAGTCAAGCCAAACTGCAAACAGGTATGAGCCACATGATCACTGTGTTGTTTGGGCTCTTGAGTGGGTATAGAGACAGGGACAGCGGGTACAAATTTACAGGAACTCACATTGCATTCTTTCTGCTCTTCACTGCACAACTTGCTTTCTAAATTTCCTAGAAGACATTTTATTACAGTAAAAATAAACAAAAGCTCTGCTACATCTGGTTTATGAGAAAAAAAAAAAAAAAAAAAGCGGGAATTGGCA
>VZTX01010264.1:390790-414897 GCA_013400915.1 Pardalotus punctatus
CAAAAGCTCTGCTACATCTGGTTTTTGAAAAAAAAAAAAAAAAAAGAAAAGCTGGCATTGAGAAAGGGAAAACATAAGAATGAGAGAATATAGAGAAAAAGATTTTGGGACTAAATGCTGCCTCAGAGTTGTGAACAAAGAAACTGTTTCCTGCTGTTTCATTCCTGTTTTGTCCAAAGAAAGAGCGTTTCATGTCCTTTCTGTGTAAATAAAGCAGGGCTGCAATAAGAAAATACAGGGCTCCATTATTAGCTTTTTTCTCCTAAATGAAACAGCCCTCAGGATATTTAAAACTGGCTAAAAATGCAAGTTAAAAAGGGATAATAGCTTTGTGAAGTGCTCTAAAATGATCCCGACATTGCACAGACTCGGTGTGTGTGCATTATCCTAACACTCCACTGGTGTTTATTTTATATGTGTTGTCACGTCAGAGCTCTGAAAAGGCTCGAGCTGAGTTTCCATTCCCCTGGAAACACTTAACCCTCCCAAGACTGACAGCCCTGCTCAAATGAACAGAGATCAGCCTCAACTTCCTCCCATTCTCTTGGCCTTTCCCCATGCCCACATTGCAATTTCTGAGAAATCCTGTCCTCCAGTGGCATCCAAACTGCAGCACTGATGGCTCCAGAGCTGGGGACTAGGAAATTCCCAATTGTACTTTGAACTATGAGATGCTAATGGCTGAGAGACCTTGGGTTCATTGATTTCCCCGTCTGATGTTGAATTTCCACGTCGGTATTTTTTGTTAAATATTTCTCTTTTAACCTGAAAAGTCTGCCTACTTTTCCTTTGCCCCTTTTCCATTTTGTCACCTAGTTCATGGCTTCTGGGATCTGGGTTTTAGAAAAGGCGTGTCCCAGACCACAGATAAAGGCTCTGCTAAAGATTGAGTGGCACTGGCATCTGCTTTAGTACACTTCTGTGATTCCTGCCTCGTGGCTTTCCCCAGCTGCCAAAGATCTTTTTTGACTCCCAGCATCGGGCTCTTTACCTTCCTTGTGATGAAGAGGATTTTTGATGCCAAAAAGGAAAATCATATGGATAAAGTGCTCCGTGACTCAGTCCAAAAAGAAGTCATGGATCATTTTCCTTCCCAAGTTGTTTCAATAACCTGACACAAATCTCCAGCTCTGGCATTCTGATATCCCCATTTCTCAGATTTCTTTTGCCTGATCGATGCACGGGGCGCTGTCCGGAGACTGAAGCGTTAAGGAAGTTTCCTTTATTGAATTTGTATTTTCATTCTGTTTGTCTCTCCTGTTCCCCGCCCCACACCCCCTCAGGATTTTATAACCTCCACGCTCTATTTTGGCTAGTGATGTCAGAGGCAGAGCAGTTACCATGGAGAAGGGGACAGACTCCACTGAGATGGACACAAACATAGCCTAAATCTACAGCAAACTTGTGATTCATCAGCCAAATTGCGTGTCATCATTAACGAGTTACAAAAGGGGTCAATGATAATTTTTCATTTTAATGTATGTGGTGGTGGACAAGTTTATTAAAAACTTAATGAAAGCCTGGCTAATGTTTACATCAGAAAAAGCTACAACACATGTTATTAATGAATAAGTGGAACAATTTCAGGCACCCTCTCAAGAATGGCTGTAGAAACCAAGCTGGGGGGCTGGAGATTTTCACAAGAAGAAAACACAATTACTCATTGCACACTAGGAGCAATGTTGCAATGATGCACAGAAAATGCAAGGAGCTCCTTAAATGGTGAGGAGAGAACAAATCCAATGGCACTAGGTTGTATAAAGGGCATCTCTATGAGGATGCACTGATGTATTTCAAAATACTTCTGCTTTTCCTTCTGTTGTTTTGTTGTTCCTAGAGTTTGCCTTACTTCTTAAATTTTGCTTATTGTGTGAAATATTGCACTCCTGCATAGCCCTCTTTTCTCAACAACTGTTTCAACTTTTTCCCCTTCCATCACTCTAGGAGCATTTTCATGAGGTGAATGCTCCACAGTAACCTTTGCTTGCATGAAGGGATAAGCTCAGTACCAGGAGATGCTCTAGGAACACCACTTGTCTCCAGAACACTGTGACTTTCCATGTGTTCTGGAGCCAAATAAGTGCCTAAGATGAGTGGAAAATCCTATATGCTACCGAGGTTTGGGAAAAGCAGCTCAGAAACACCAAGAAAACCTTTTTTGGTCATAGAATTCAGCACTGAGATGCTCTGCAAAAGTTTTCTATGAAAATAGCTTTGCACAGTATTTCACAAGAATAGGAAATATTCTCATCTCATAAATAATAATAACAGAGCGGAGAGTTATTTGATTTCTCAGTTTCCTTTATGATTGAGAGGTTTTTTTGCTCATCACCAGGCTGCTGGGAGAATTTATCTCTCTAGCAATAAAGAGGCTGAGCTGAACCACCACATCCAGCTCCAGCTCACAATCCAGCACAGGCAGAACTGCATTCAGTTCACTCTTGTATAACTTTATAGTGTTTTGAAAACTGTCAAGTATAAAAATGTAGTTAAAATGGTAGCACTAAGAGCTCTCTGGATCCTGGCAAAAAATGCTCATTATTGCTCAGTGGAACTTCTTGATGAGGTGTTGTGGTAGCTGTAACCGGCTTCTTCAGTGATTATTAAACAGTCACCCAGAAGCATCTCCTGGCTCAGGAATTCCTGTAACTACTGATTTTCAGAAGGGTTCTCCTGAGGCAACACCACTTAAGGCTTACCCTGCATGCTGTACCCTTCCTCATGCAAAACTGCCTGCTGCAAGGGGCAAATGAAAGTTGGATCTTGGGCTTGTACCAGCACATCTTCCTTTACCTCAAATTCACCTTAGTTCCACCGGTGTGAGTCACATGAACCTGCTTGGGAAATGACGGGGTTGTACGGCTCCCATCCCCGCAGGATCCAGGATCCCAGAGAGCACTCTTCCATGAGTACAGCACGTACACTACGCTTTTACCTAAATGTCCTGACCCCTCTCACCTGGACTTGTTCACTGCCATGGAACAGGGAGTCCTGCTCAGGAAAGAGAGGTGTAAAACCCCTCAGAAACACATCCCACCCTGCCAGAGCAGGGAAAGAAAAAATGGGAAGAAAAAGGGAATAACAGAAGGCTCCCAACTGTGCTGCAGTACAAAGGAATATCTTGTTCTCTTTGAGATCCATATGGGAAACTTAAAATGAATTGGTTTGCTTTATGGATTTTTAGCTCCGAAGCCAGACAACCCCATGTATAAAAAAAAAATTGTGGAGTGGGGGATCCTGACACAGATCTGCAGCTCCAAGAGAAGAAGAAATACATCTCATTTTTCCCCATTTGTTTCCTTTCCTCATCTCCCATCTCCCAGCTAAGGGAGCACCCCTGCAGAGTGCTTTTAATTAAGCAAAACCCATTTGTTTAATGTCTGGAACTCAGAGAAGCAGGAGTAAACATTCCCGTGAAACACCAATGTAATTTATTTAAGGATGGGAGTTTGTAATGACCAAATCACATCTTGTACTCAAAACCCACTTAAATAATCAGATTGAGAGTGCCCAGAGACTGCCTCGGAGCTTTTTTTAGAAAAAGAAATGTTTTGTTCTGTTATCTGAGCTGTCCCAGGACAATCCTGCTGAGAGGATGTTGTTACCAAAGGGTGTCCTAAGTGGGTACTCATGGAATGACCCTCTGTGAAAACTAAGAGGGACATGGGACATAGCAAGACATGTTGTGGAAAATCATCTCACTTTTCCCTTAATGAGTTTAGGAATTACCTCTTTTATTCCTTCCAAGATGAATACCATCTTCACCAGTTTCCATTCCTGGATTTGGTAGAAAATGAAGTATTGAAAATTAAAAAGTTTGTTGGTTTTTATTCCTTCTGAAATCCCAACATTTTTCTTCTCTCTGTGAGAAAGCAAACAACACAAACATGAAGTTTTGAAAAAAAAACCTAATTTTTTTGATATCACTAACATTTTCCATTTGCTGACCAGCTCTGCCTGCCAATACAAACCCCTGAAACCCCTGCCTGTGCCCCCCTCCATCCCATTTCTGCTGAAATCCACCCTCTTGAAAGCTCTCAGGGCAATGGTTCCCAAGAAGGGCGATTCAGGGTGGCCTCTGAACGAATCATCTGAAAGTGGTCACTGCTGCCTGTCACAGCTGGCACGCTCCCCACAAATTGGCTCTGCCAAATCAAGTGTGGCTGACCTTTTCCTGAGTGAGTCATTTATTTCTCTATACCTGTCCTTGCCTGCTCCACTCAGCGCTACTGCAGCTCCATCCTGATGGCCTCAGTACTCAGAGATAATGCTTCCTGCCTCCTTTCTGATTTCAGGTGGTCCTGGGTGTTAATCAACGTGATTTCATCTCTTCCCGCCACATTCTGCGCGTTCCTCTGGATGTGGGAGAGAAATGCTGCCACTGTCTCTTCAAGGCTCACATTTTCAGGCTTGGGCTGGGTGCAAACCAGCCCTGAGAGGAGATGCTGGCCCTCGTGGTGTGAGAGATGAGAGCTCTGCTGAGGAAATTTGCTGGAAAACCCAGCTGGGATGTATCCAGTTCCTACTGCCTTGTTGGAGGACAGATAGCTCTTGGGTGCAGAGCAAATTTCCAGGAAAAGATCCTGCTAGCCAACACCTAATCTCTCCTCTGCCCTTTCTCCTTCTTCCTGGCACTGTCTGCAATGCCACCCTCTCTCCTCTGTCACACATGGACTATATCCTGTGTGACCTTCACCTCCTTCTTCCCTCCATCCCTGACTTTATAACAAATTCCTGCAGTTATAGTTCAGCAGACTGGGGGTGGCAGGGCCCTGTTCCAGCCCTGGAGCTGGGGCTGGTTCTGCACATCTGTGTATGCACTACAAACAGGGGTTTCTGCCAACTGCTGAGACCAGAAAACAGGGATTCATTCAGCCACCAGCCCCCTTGAAAAAAAAAAAATTAAAAAAATAAAATTTAAGTGTGGTGAGAAATCTGAGCTGTTTTCCTATTTTTCCCTGTTTTGGAAATTGCAGGTCTCCCTGGTTATTTATGCTGGTAGTGTTTTCAGCCGGCTGCTCTCAAGGGTCTTGAGATGGAGCTGCAGTGTCTTTTAGTTGAGCAGCACAGTAATTTACAACTTACAGATGAGTGCACACACACACAAACTTGTGCGCATATCAGACCCTAACCAGTGCACCAAAACTGCAGACAACCACAGAGCCATGCTGCAGAAACCTTCCTGACAGGTCCTGTCACAGGTCATGGCACGTGGCCACCTTCACCATCCTGGGAAAAATCCACGTCACCAGGCTCTGTCCTGCAAGGCAGATTCTGCTGCTGCTGATCAGGTCCCCTCTGGACAGAGTGAGTCAACTCTGAGCAATAAAGTATTGGCAAAGCAACCACCACGGATCCGCTGGGACTTCTCTAGGAAACCAGCTCTGCTTCATTCCCACCAATTGAGTTTTACTCATCCCTACTCACAGAAACTACAACACCAGTGAAAAATACTAACGTAACATGAAACAGACCTTCAGTCCTTATCTGAACCCCCGACACAGATCCCACTTCCTGAAAGCTGACTGGCTTGGGCTGGGGTACACACAATCTGCTTTCAATGCCCTGTTCTCACATGGTGACTGTGATTCCCTTACACCATGGACACAGAGAGGAGACAGACCTCTTCCATGTAAAATAACAAAATATGGTGGACAGGACCATGGGCAGGGCAATACTTTAATTCTGGTTAATGATGCTTCTCTGTGCTTTTTCTTATGTAGATTGAGAAGAGGTTTCTGACTGTCTAAGTCTATAACAGTTAGCTTTCATGGCAGAAAATAAACTCCTGAATGGGATTGCTGTAGGCTTGAGCACTTACTTGTCTAGTAAACTTGAGCACTTACTTATCTAGTAAACTGGAACAATTACAAATGCATTGATGATTATGGATTTTATACGGCTTCTTTATTAAGTAATTGCAGCATTAGTTTCCAGCAAAAGTGCCACAGACGTCAAGAGGCTCAGATCAAGGCCTCCGTTTCAAGTGAATATTTGAAGTGACCACACATTCTTTCCATTTATTTTCCAGATCCCATCTTCCTCTGCTGGGTACATACCATGCCTTTCCATCTATTGGCATGGCCCTGTACAAACAGTAGATAAGGAAGAGTTACTCTTCCTTATGGAATGGCAGACAGCAGTTCCATGAGGCATGAAGCTCCCAGCCCTGCGGTCCCAAATACCAGGGCAGAGCTGGTGTCGCACTGCAGGCTGGGGAGCTGGGACTGAGCAGAGCGTGTCCCTCCAGAACAGTCGGCATTGCTCTGCTCGCCTCCTCGGAGGCAGCTGCGTGTTTTGTCGGAAGCCAGTGTCTCGCTGGAGCTGCTTGAGAGCAAGCACTGAGGAGCCCCTATTGTAAAGGCCACACAAAAACACAAAGGAGAGAGCCCAGAGTAAAAAATATTTCCATAATAAAACTGTCAAGGGAAAATGAGAGAGCAGAAACCTCTGTAGCGCCAAGTAACTAGGAACAGTGACTCCCTCTTCAAAGCACTTGAGATAAGCTGTCTCCTTGGAGAAGAGCATTTGGGGTGAGACAGACCATGGGAGTAGATGACCCAGGGAAGAGAGCCCAGGAGCTGCAGGAGATAGGTACATGGCTTGAGCTCCTGCCAAGGAGCACAGAAATTCCCACTTCCCTGCAGGCTTCCTGATGCTTCTTCCACAATTTCTCCAAATTAGGTCACTCCCACACAGCCAACAAGCCAAAGCAGCCAGCACTGGACCACCCAGGGCAACGGGGAGGAGGCTGAGGATGATGAAGCAGAACCATGGATGACATGATGCAAGGGAAGGTTGGGCAATTAGAAACACTCCCGTGGACCGGGGGCAAAGAAAGGTCACAGATGATGGAGGAACGTGAGCTTTGAGCTGTGGCCCAGCCGAGGGTGGGAAGTTCTCGTGTCACAGTGATCTGTGCGTGCACTCAGCCCGAGCCGGCACCTGGGGCCCATCCATGGCCTCGCTGCTGTGGTGTGTCCTCAGCTGAGGGGTTTCTTGGCCAGCAGAGGAGAGTTGGCTCTGCCAAAGTCTTTGCTCTGGCCAGCTGAGAGCTGTCCCCATGCTTAGCTTTCAGAAGGGGCTCACCAGCAAGGAATGAAATGCGGTGTCAGGGTCCCAGGTTATTTCTCAGCTAAATACTGCAAATCTGCCTCCTTCTGTGAACTGTCTGGGATTCAGTCTGGACCAGGGCTTGTTTCCCAGCTGCATCTCACAGCCCTTTTCCTACCCACACTGCTTACACCAGAGGGCTGGCTGCCTGAGACAGCAAAGAATAACAGCAACAGATCACCAAAACTGAATTTCTTGCTCTCCTTCTGCTCTTGCTTCCCAGGTCATAGGAAGCCCTATCAAGAAGATGCCAAATGAGAATCAGGCCTTTCTAGGGCAAATGGTGATGAACTCCAGATCTGGATGGTCTTAGAGACCCTCACAGGAATTCAGTTCACATTTGGGTTTGCAGAGTGAGTCTGTCCAACAGGCCCAGGAACACCTTCAGGATGATTATTCCTCTTCCTCACCTAATAAGGAGAAGGCATCCAGTTGATGGAGAAAAGAAACATACAGAGGGGCTCACAGAGCTGAACGAAAAGGTCTGTGGCTGCTGAAAGCCACTCATGCACTTCATGGCTCAAAAGAAAGACTGTGGGACTAGCAAGAGGACCCATATTTTTGAACAAATCACCTGCTGTTTTTAGCCCAGATTCTGAGAAATTGAAGTGCACCAAATGAAATAACAGATGAAACACAGATGTGGAAACCAAGACAACCAAGAACTGATGGACTTTAAATGACAGAAGTAACCCTAAGAGATCGATATCAGAGCAGACAGTCCAGAAGAACCTGTGGTCTCCAATCCTTGTCTGTCAGACTGAGAGCAGAGGTTACTTCCATTTCAGAAGTGATGGAGTCATTTACACGCCAGGTAGCAAACACAAATGCCAAGCCCTTGGCATTGTGCGGCTACCTCACAAAGGCATTGAGTTGGACTCATTTGAAGCACAGTCTTTTTATATTTTGGAAACACCCAGTTCTGTGCAAGTATTCAGGCTGCCATGGCAACATGGTGCATTTGTCCCTGAGTGTCATTTCCCATCACAATTGGTTGGGTTTTTTTATTTTCTCAGAACTTTGCCCAACTTCAAAACTTTGGTTGCTGAGGCAACACCTCCCTTTCAAGTGAAGTGATTGGCTCTGCCTATCTGTGCCAAGGCAAGGGCTCTTCTGTGAAGACCAGAGTGCTACGGCAAGGGAGGAGGTGTTAGGGAGGCTAAAAAGATCCCCAGGGAGGCAGGGGAGAGGCAGGAAGTGTGCTGAGAAGTGGCTGCGGAAGGGCAACACACGCCTTCGTGTGAGGCAGGTGGGGTGGGCTCTGAGTGGGAGGCTCCAGGCTTAGCACCACGAGCTGATGTGCCACGTTACATCACCGAGGAGATTAAATGAGATCTCATTGAGAATACACTTTGCCTTTGATGAATCCTGTGAGGATCTTGTGGAGATGCATAGTCCTCACAAGACCTCTGCAGGAAAGGAATTTGTCACTGGGCTTGTTTGGCGAAAAAAATGATGGAGGCAGAGAGAGCTTGAATGAACTATTGAAGGTCACACAGCAAATTAGTGGCTGATACAGGAATCAGCCCCTGGGGGTGTTATGTTTCATTTGTAAGATCATCATTCCTCTGATATTTAACTTGCGCTTAAACAGAAACCCATTTGCCTTCTGCAGAGAAGCGCTGCAATCACTTTTTCTCCCACTAACATATTACAGTCCTCACCTCTGCTATTTGTCAATGCATTTGGCTGAAATGCACTGAAGCAGGGATTACTTTCTTTCCAGACAGCGAGGCCTGGATCCAGACTCTTCCTGACATCCTGCTGCAACGAACATGATCACCACCAACGATCACAACAGATCTGGGCAGCAGTTTAGGAACCAGTTCAGGACTGGGAAGTGGGATTGCCCAGGATTGCTTTACACAAGATCTCCCCTCTCAGCAGCTCCAGCTAGCCTTGGGTTTTCCTTGCCTCCACCAGCACCCACTGCCCTGTCTGGGCAGCCTTTGACTGCACCTTCTGCTCTGCTGCCACCTTCGCATGAGGAAGCCCACAAAAGGGGCCAGAAAAAGCAGAGAAATCAGCCAGCAGAGAAGTTACAGCCATTTGGACTGTGCAGGTTTCACCTCCCTCTTGCTGTTTATTCTGCGGCCCAAAACAGAACAATTCACATCCTTTTTTATGTTGTAAGCAGGTGCTTAAAACAAGCCTAAAACAAACTACCACTTCAATAGGAGCTCTCCAAAGCCCTCAGCTACTGCAATGCCTGTGAGCCAGCATTTTTTCCAGCCTGGAGGGGCACAGAGGACGTGCTGCTCGAAAGCAAAGCCAGTGAGTAAATATACGGGGTTGGTACCAGCTATGGCTTGACCAGAGGGCACAACTGATTCATTAGGCCAGGTCTCCACTTTCCAGCCTGTATCTCAGTGCCCCGGTTCCAGACTGATGGTGACTCTGATGCCTGTGTATGGGTCACTGGAGATTAGGCTCTGGTTTCTTCCCATTTCAGCATTTCATAGCTGACTGCATAAGCAGAGTCAGATACAAACCCACTGCCTGGATCACCACCTGCCTGCTCCAAATCTGGGTCAATGCAGCATTAAAAAACATAAACAGCCAACATAGTCTAGCGAGGCAGATGCAAAGAAGAAAAGTAAACATGAGGAGTGCTCTTGATGTCAACAAAGAAACATACAGAGGGCAACAGGCTTTGTCTTTCTTTTGCATTTAATTGTCTTTGATGCTTCCTTCCCATGGGCATTCAATTTTAACTCCTTCTTCCAAGCTGATGGAGGAGACCAAAAATGGCCTCTGGTGATGGCACGTCTGGCAGAGAACCTCCTGGGAGCTGCATCCTCCACATCCTGGGACATTTTCTTCTGTCCAAGTGACCACAAAAGGAGCCTGAGGAGTGACTCTCATCATGATAATATTTCTCTGGTGATCTCCAGGGATTGTACAACCCCCAAGATTTCTCTTGCCTGGGCACTGACTCCAGGGATTTTCCCTCACTGGTCCTGGATGTTTCATAGCTTTGACAACCCCAACTCCTGTCTAGCAGAGTTTGCTAAGTTAGGAGACCCCTCTGCCTCTGCTTTCCCTTGGGTGATACAAAATATCCCTGGGACACATATGAACCAGGTGAAGAAGTCAAAGGAGGCCCTATCTGTCCTAAAATACTTCAGCACATGGCAGATGTTGAAGAAGACCTCAGGACCTCTTCCCTGCCTGCTGATCCCAGGGTGGGGGAAACAAGTCCTCTCCCATGCTCCAGCTTCTGAGAATTGCCTTGGAGTCTCCTATTCCCAAAGGCAGGACACTCAGCAGCTGCTGGTCAGCCCAGCAAACAAACAAGCAACTTCTGCAAAACATGTCTGGACATCAGCCATATTAACCATGTGTGCTGCTCTCCCCTGTGGATACAACAGCTGCCCATTGGAATAAACAGGAAACCATTTTATCCTCTGAGGAGCAAGAAAGGTAAAGGGGTCATGACTGTAAATTGTGTCTCTGGATTTGGGGCATGCAGCATGAGCCAAACAAAGAGATCTGTTTTTTCTCATAGAGAAGGGACTCAAATGCTGGACTTCTCCTTCTGAGCTGGTTCTCTGACCTAGCATTACCCTTTTCTCCAGTGCAAGAGACGCAACAGCAGAAGCTTCACCCTCTTTCCATGTGACTTATCTATTACTGGAAGTTGCATCTCTACCTGAACATGGTACCATAAAGTGATGTTGGTGCAGGATGGCAGTAGCAATATTACTGTGGAAACCATGATATTTTAATTACCTGACTCGGGAGAAGCCAGGTAAATCAGTCATTGTAGTTCCCCCATTGCAGCAGCTGTGCTGCCAAAAGATCTGGGCTGAGCATCAGGTACGTAGGACTCTGGCACTGAGCAGTTTGTGAGAGCCACGTGGTGCTGGGAAAGCTGTTTTCCTCTGTGTCTTCAGTTGTCCCCAGCTTGGGCCCTCACCCTTCAGGTGCTGGATATTCAGGTAATATTGCCCCATGAATGGCAAACCTCCAGACTGGTGACAGCCTCTGCACTCCTGGGCAGACCACCAAACACCTCCTCGTTACGAAACACAAATGGAAGATACATGATAATGTAGGATGTGCATCTTATGCTGCTGCAAGAGTCCAAGACAGTGATATTACCTGAATGCCAGATGAGCTGTCAACTGTTGCTCTAAAAACCTTAAAAATATCTTGAACATTGTGCGCTTAGCTCCAGAGTCCTAGTGAAATGTTGAAGTTCATCTTTCTGATCACTTGTGACAGAGTCCAAAAAGTACCAGGTGCAGTCTGAAACCTGACAGACTCTATCAAGCGAAGTATTTCCAGAAAGGAAGGATGTCTGTGCATCTATTTATAGATGCATATTTATAGTGCAGAGGTGCTGGATGCTGATGAGCACACAGCATGTGGCCAGCTGTGATAGACCTGCTTTCCCCTTAGTGAGAAGTCCATGGTTAATGCTTTCATTCTGAAGGTCCAAAAGGCTTATAAATCAGTGCTGTCTGGCTTTCCTGGCCAGACATCTATGGGATTTCTGGCCAAATTGCCCACACTCAAGTCTGAGAAAAAGAAAAAAAAAAAACAACAAACCACCCTATGAAAATATAAAAAAGGGAGGTAAGATGAAGAGAAGATAAATAATGTGGAGAGGAGGTGGAGCACCTTGGCTGGATGAAAGCTGAAGGGTAAGGAAGAGAGGAATGGCCAAGAAGCAACAGATGATCCAGGGAATGTTCTCTGAAGCGTGTCCCTTGGTGTGCTGTTCCTAACAGGCAGTGCTGAGAGCTGATCCAGCAAGTCACACCCTGATGCCCTGCCTGCCTGTGAAGCCAGCAGGCTTGAAAACAGAAGTTGGGAGGCTTTTGCTAAGCCCTCTGTGAAGTGGCCAGGGACAGACTGCAGTGGCCAGGGAGAGAAATAGGAGGGATGACCATGCAGATGCAAAGAAGAGCCGGCATGAGGCTTGCAGCAGAGGGGAGGAGGAGTAAATGAACTGCCTGGCTTTGCTGGGAGAGACCTGGAGCAGAGGTGTCCAGGAAAGAGAGAAGGATTTTGCAAAAGGATGGCCAAATGTGACAATGAGCAGGAGCAGGCATTTGAATGTCACTACTGCAGGAGAAAGAGTGGTTTGGGATTTTGAAGGAACCTAGCCCAGAATTGGGGGACACAGGCTGTTTACCAGACTTAGAGGACTTGAGACTCAGCAAGAGACCCCCACCCACCCAGCAGAGCATCCACAGGCACCCTGACCCATGACACGTGTGCTGTCCCGCAGGGGGATGCCAGGGCAGCACAGCTTTCCTGTACCATGGTCTTCCCTCCTTTCTTGATCTTTTCTGGCATTGTCCAGAGCAAAACACAGGAATTTCTTTGCCTCCAGGAGATAATTTCTCATCCCAGCAAGGGCAGGAGAAGCCCTAGAATGTGTTAGTTACTTATGTCAGCAGGTAAACTCTGCCACTGAGATTGGGCTACTTGCTCTGCCAGGCACTACCCAAAATCATGGTAACAAGTGATCTGTTCTCCAAAAAGGGTATTATCCAGAACAGGCAAGGAGATGAAGTCACTTGCTCAACTAGTCCAGTAAGTCAGCAGCAGAAAGGGGGAAGAAGGCCCAGCTTCATTTGTCTGAGATTGGTGCTTGGTGGACCAGATGAGATTTTTTCTCACATTGCCCATATCAGCATATCCCCCTCGCCAGTGTTTATCTCACATCCTTGAGCAATAGCCCTCAGGACTCTGCAGTTGGGTTCTGTTTTATCTTATGGAGGAAGTGACACTCACAACATGCTCAGAGGTTATGTTGCTGCATTGCAACAGCTCTCATCCTACACAGAGCTGGAAGAAATCCGAGTGGTGCAGATGTGATGACTCAGCTTTGCTGGATTTTACAGTAGTGGAGCTCCACTGACATTTCACAGAAATATTCTGATGGGTGTTATAGAATCACGAATCAACTAGATTGGAAAAGACCTTTGAGATCATCAAGTCTAACCTATGACCTAACACCACCATGCCAAGTGGACCATGGCACCAAGCACCACGTCCAGCCTTTTCTTAAATGCCTCCAGGGACAGTGACTCTAGCACCTCCCTGGGCACCCCAATGTCTAATCATCCTTTCTGTGAAGAAATTCCTCCTAATGTCCCACCTGAACCTCCCCTGCTGCAGCTTAAGGCTCTGTCCTTGGAAAACAAAAACACTGGCAAGAGCCCAGTGGACTGGATCTCTTTGGAGTGATCCACTCACACAGATTAACACACCTCATGCAGAAATAGATGTCTGCTGTTCCTCACAAGATTCCCACCTGTGCTCAACACAAGTCATCTCTAATGATCTCTAGTTCCAAACAATACCAGTTGCGCACATCCCAGCCCCGCTCCTTGTGATAGCACTGCATTAATCGCTAAACAATGTTGTTGCAAGGCGTACATACACTTACATAACCTCATACCACATAATCAACGTGTTTCTTGGCACGAAGAGATCAATCATTCTGATCCCCATCACAGAAATATACCTCTGCTGCCTAACTAATGTCACGAAAACAACATCAAAAAATTAGAATTTCCAACCTCCACACCTGCCAACGCCCAGCACAGCTCGATGCTCCTGGAGATGACGGCTCATTTAAAACCTCTGAACAACACATGGCCACCACTGGCAGCCAGCAGCAGCCAAAATCCAGCCATGTCCTACTGCTCCAGCACAGAGCAAAAGTTATGAGGATGGGAGGATGTCTGAGGGAAGACAGGAGGCAAGGAGAGAAGGAGGAAGGAAGGTGATGGGAATACAGCCCTTTGCACTGCGTTCTCTTAGTGCCCTTTAGTCCCACATTCACTTCTCTTCCTCCATGGAGATGATCCCCTCCATGGAGAAGCAACATTCTTCTCTTATCTTTCCATCCAGGGAGCACCGTGCGGACAGAAGGTGACTTTTTTTTTTCTCCTAAGGGGAAAAAAAGGGGGCCCACTTTTGTCCCAGCATTGCTTGCTCCAAGAAGCACTGTGTGGTTCTCGGCACATGCAAAAATATGGGGCAATAAAATCACTAGAATGAGAGACCAATAAAATCACTAAAACGAGAGGCCTATCTCTGCCTATCCTTTGGGAGTCTTTGGGTCAGTCTTCTCTTCCTTCCAGCCCTCCACAAAGGCTGTCCCCATCCAAAAAACTAGAAAGTAAAGAGCAGAAGGCTGTTTCTCCAATTTGCAGCCAGTCTTTCCCAGCCCACCACCACCCCAGCCCCTCCAGACTGCCGACTCCACGGCCACATAAGGAGTGCACAGGGCCACAGCTCAGCATCCTCAAGGCTCTGGTACCCTCTGCTGGCCCAGAACGGTTCTTTTGCTATTGCAACCTCTCCCGGGGTTTTTCAGCCTGAAAGCACACACAGGCACCAGCCTCTCCACGGCTGCAGCAGCTCAGCTCACCCAACATTCTGCTGACTTCAGACAGCTCTCACAGCCACGCCGGCCCCAAGCTGCCAAAAGCAGGGATGTACCTGCACTGTACATCTTTGTGAGAACATCTAAGAGGAGCAGTGCTACTTTGCTAGAAGTAATAAACACCTGCCACGTTTATAAGTGCAAGACTGTGTAGCAAATGAGAAGGGTGAGCAGCTGCACAAGAGCACCCAGGGGCAGTGTCTGGGAGGGGCTCCTGGTGTGTGGGACAATCCTCCCCAGGGCCCGTGGCATAGATGGAGGCGTCAGGGGCTAATTGGAGGACAGCACATGGTGCAGGGGGCATTATCTTGCATCCCCATCCTTGCTGGAGCAAGCAGGGAACTCTGCCCCTGCCTCCAGCAAGGCTTTCACACAGCCCTTTAACACTGCAGGGTGCTTCCTGGCTGCAACCCTGGGAAGAGGGCAAAGAGGGACAACCAAGGAGCAGGGAACAGCAGGTCACTTCCTTCACTGCCTATGGCAGAAGGGAAAAAAAGCAGAAGACTGCACACAGGGAGTAGGTGAAGTGATTCCCACACTGCTGAGCCCAACTGGACAGCCTGTGCCAACAGGATTTATGCCTTAACAGACAAACCCTGAGTGAAGGTGAGTAAACAGTAGAGGGCAGGGAGCGGGGACACCTTTCTAACCACAATCCTGCACCACCTCCAAAGGACGAAGGGGATCCATCCCCTCTGCCCCTCAGGGCCAAAGATCCCAAGCTACCAATACCAGTTTTTATTTTAATACAAACTAAAAAGCTTTTGGAGTTCAAAGAAACACGGACATGACACAGTGACAAAGCACACACAGGAAATCCTGACCACCCCAAACCCTGGTTCAAGATGGAGGCCTGGGGCTGTTCGGCTCCCCAAGGAAAAGCTTCTTTCAGGAGCAGCTCCCTGGGGCACTCTGCCTGCACATGGGCAGGTGTCAGGCAGCAGCAGTTCCCTCCTGGAGCCTGGACAGCGAGGTCACTTGATGCGGTAGAGGACTTTGCGCTGCATGCGGTGCTGGATCTCCCCCCGCCGCATCATCAGCTGCAGCACCTTGTAGATGGCATGTTCTGGGTATTTCTGCAGAAGGGGAGAGCAGGAGAAGATGAGCCAGCATGGAATAACTGACAGGAGCTCAGCAGGAACCTGCAACCTCTGCTAAAGCCTGGCTATGCCTCTCCTGAGGGAGCGAGCCTAGTAGTTCAAGATACTGATGCTCCCTTCCCCTTTCACTATTTCAGGTCTGACTGCAGCCAGTGTCACAAATCAAACAATTCTGGTTTCAAGGGTTTCAGCCCCAGACCTCAGAGCTTTTGCAGAAACTCGCCTCAGTCCCCTTAAACCCTGCAATCACATTGCACACCATTCCCTGCAAACAACTTCAGAAACAACTTCAAACTCAAGAGCTTCAGGTAGCTCTTGAGGAAGGGGTTTCATGCTCCCAGCAGCACCTTGGTTTCACAGCCCAGCCCTCCATGGGGTCCCTGACCCACCTGCCGCAAGAAGTCCTGGACAATGCTGTGCTCTGACACCTGGGAGCCGATGGCGAAGCGGCGCTTGAGCTGCTTCTCAATGCGGGACAGCATCTCCTGGTCCTCCTGTGTCGTGAAGCCTTCTGCCCCTGCAGGGAGAGGCTGTGTGAGCTCTCTGTGACCCCCTGATGTCACTCTCTAAGACAAAGTGCTCATCCCCTGTGTGTCCCATCACACATGCACAGCTTAAGAGACTTTAGGGAACCCATGAACAACCCCACAGCCACCGTGGCCGCTTGCTGCCACAAGCATGGCTTTGTCTTTGCTCAGGAAGGAGGTCCAGCACCTGCCCCAACAGCCAGGTCCTGGGAGAGGCGCTCATCTCTCCGTCCCGAGCAGCCAGGCCCAGCATCTCTCCTCACCCCAGCACAGAACATCTCCTCCTCACCTGACAGGTTGCCCGACATGGCCGCATCGAGCGTGGACACCTGGAAGAGCCGCAAGGCCTCCTCAACATCTGCCTCGGTGGCAAAGGGCTGAAGCCTCATCTTCGCCAAGGACTCGGCGATGCGCACGATGGCCTCCAGCTGCCTGCGGCCACAGGAGACATTCCCTGCTTTCTACTGCAGCTCCAAGGGCGTCTCCTCCTTCCCCCTGACTCCTTCCACCCCCACCTACCCCACTCCAGGCACCTCCTGCCTCCCCCGCAGCACCTTCAGGGTTGCCCTGTTCAGGGGCACACCCCAGTAGCGCACCAAGCCCCTTCCTGGATTAGCCCAGTAACGCAGCCCCCGTCCCAGGTTTTGGGGGGATTGCTGCTCACCGGACCGTGATGGGGATGCTGGAGCGGCGGTCGCTCTCCTGCTCGTGCTGCCGGGTGCCGCTGCGCATCAGGATGTAGCGGTTCTTCAGCTTCTCCGCCGCCCCTGCCGACAGCCGAGGGCCACACTTCCTGCAAGGGGGGACAGGAGCTGGAGGCAGCGCCATTGGGGACCCCTCCCTTTCTTGGGCTGTGCTGCAGCACCGCTGCCAGCCCCTACTGCGTCCCTTTTGTCAAGGCAGGAGTTAAAAGAAAAGGTCACCCAGACAGAGCCCTGGGTGGTTTGCCTCTGACCACTGGCTCCCACGGACACGCCGGTCACTCACATCCGACAGAAAGAGATGAGCTTCTTCAGCTTGTTCAGCTCGATCTCACCCTCCACGGCCTGGGTCTGCGTCAAGGCACTCACGTGTAAGGACATCACGTGCTTGGCCAGTGTCTAGGAAAGCAGAAGGCAGTCAGGCAGCAGGAACCCCCTGCCTCCTCCTCCCCCCAAAAAAGGGCACTGTGAGTCCCAGCAGCACCCATGCACCTCAACCCACCATGTCCCGCTCCTCGTTGTGCTCATCCTTCACGATGAAGATCATGTCAAACCGAGACAGAATGGTGGGCATAAAATCAATGTTCTCCTCGCCCTTGGTCTCATCCCAGCGCCCAAAGACGGAGTTGGCAGCTGCCAGCACCGAGCAGCGGGAGTTCAGTGTGGTTGTGATTCCTGCCTGTGGAGGAAGGCAAAAAAAGGGACGGTGTCAACACCACCTCCATGTCAAAGCAGGACAAGAAGGCAATTAACTCCGTGAAAGGTCCAAAGCTGTTTTCTAGGACTCATCATCAATCACTTGCATTTATATAAAGCCCAGTAAGTAGCACCCAACTGCTCTGTAATGGTGGGGCTAGAACCAAATGCTCTTCTGGAGGGGGACTGGCTTCAGCTGAGACTTGAGCACTGAGTAATTTCATTTAAAACCTCCTGTCAAGGGCAGAGACACAGGAGACCTCATCCCAAGTTTGTGATCTGAGACAAACACTGGGCAGCCAGCGGTGAGTCCTGGCACAAAGCACAGGTTTGCAGGAGCAGCCTGACAGCAACCAGCAAGGAGAAGCCATGAAATTCAGGCTGCCCAAGAAAAGACAGCCCGAAGCCTCCAGGCACCGGTCTCAGGTCAGAGAAACCAGCAACCATCAATAACCACTGCCTGCAGCCTAGAAAGGGCAATTTGGCAAAACACGTGTGAGCACTGGTTGCTGGGCTCTCAGGTTCCCACCCTGGGGCAATGCACATGCACAGCTCACCTTGGCAATGGAGATGGTCTGCTGCTCCATCGCCTCGTGGATGGCCACACGGTCATCCTCCCGCATCTTCTCAGCCAGGGTGCGAGAAACCAGGCAAGGAGGAAAAAGTCTCCATCAGTCACCTCTGCTACACACCCACTGAAGTCACCCCGAACACAAAGCTCTGTGAGAACCTCTGCCCAAGAGAGCAGGATGTGACGGAATTCCCTTGCAGCCCCATCCCCCGACCTTCCCGAAAGGAACTGAGGCAGTCTCAGAGGAGTTGCCCTTTCTCCTACAGCTCTGGGCTCTCCTGGGACAGGCTGGCATCCCAAGGGCTCTCCTTCCCCACAGGTACCTTGTCGAACTCATCGATGCACACCACTCCCCCATCTGCCAGCACCATGGCTCCTCCCTCCATGAAGAAATTCCTGGTGGAAGGGTCGCGGATGACTGAGGCTGTCAGGCCAGCAGCGCTGCTGCCTTTTCCTGAGGTGTACACCTAGTGGCAGGGGACAAGGAAAGGGACAGCACGTCAGCTCTGCAGCATCCAGGAGCTCACTGCTCCAGCTGAGAGACAAAGCACCCCTGGCACTGCAAAATCCGGAGCTCCTGGGGGAAACAGAAGAACCTCCAGGAAAAGCCCTCAGCAGATGTAGAAAGCAGATGTGCTGGGTAAAGAGCAGGACTATTGCCTCATCCCAAGCCTCGGACTAAGCAGCTGTGACACACCGGAGGGCATGCAGACACACAAACACAGATATTAAGTACAGAGCAGGGAGTGATTCATTGTTTGGTGGGTTGCTGCACTAGCTTTGTTTTCCCCCAGAGGGAACAACACAGTCAGAGGCTGAGTTTAATAGAGAATACAAAGAAAAACACAGCTGAAAACATAATTCTGCGCCTGGGCTCATGCTGGAGGTCCGTGCCTGAGATGCAGTCAACTTAATTTGTCCTGACCAGCCAGCCCCTCTGCTGGTCAAGTCTCAACAATAAACAGCAGCACCAGGCACGTCTTTGGACATCCACAAACAGCACAATGAAAGGCATGGCCTGCTTCCCCTCCCCTCCCTCATCCCCCATCCCCATCCCCTGCCAGGCTACCACTGGAAATGGCAGTTCACACCTCTGCCCGCAGCTCTACCTGTGGATGCACAGGCAGGTGTGTGCTGTGACCACGGTCTTGTCTCTGGTGCCAGACAAGGAGCAGGAGGGAGAAAAGGGGTGCACTACAAGCAGGCACCTCAAACCACGTACCCCAATGGGTGAACACTTCTCAACAAACTTCAGCAGCTGGGATTTGGCCGTGCCAGGGTCCCCCAGCATCAGCAAGTTGATGTCCCCTCTGCGGGTCAGCCCATCAGGGAGCCTGGAGTGACAGGGTGGGAAGAAGAGAGGGAGGAGAGACGGTGAGCCTTTATTTTGATAAGAAAGCACCGATTTTGATAACAATGGCTGACTCCTCCCCACCTCTTGCGGGAGCCTCCAAACAAGAGGCAGGCGATGGCCTTCTTGATGTCAGTGCTGCCGTAGATGGAGGGCGCGATGCTCTTCGATATGGTCTCATAGATGTTGGGCAGGGCAGCAAGGTGGCGAAGCTCCTCCTCTTCTTGAGGGGTCACCGAGCCAGAGAAGTTGTGTCCTGTACAGGGAGGAGGAGAATGAATCAACAGTGAACAAATGGATATTTTAAAGAAAATTATACCATTCACCCTGCACCCACTACCACCAAAATCCCTCCCTGAAGATCATGCCAAGTGCTATGAGGTGGGAAGGGTGGAAAGGGGAGGCATCTGCTAATCCAGCAAGGCAGGCTGGTAAGAAAAAGCATGGACCTTGGGCAAAGCAGCTCGGCAGGAACCAGTGGGAGAATTAACAGTCAGGAGCAGGTTTTAAAATACAATTTTAACCATGGACTTCATCTGGGATCCTCAGGGATGGCTTAGCAGACTCTCAGGAAGAGCAGTAAGATAAAATCACCTAAATACCCTGAAGGACTCAGGCTGAAACCTACTCAATATCACTCAGAAAAGTCCTACAGGACATGACTATGGAGAGTCCAGGGCATGTCAGACTCCTGGAACAGCTTGACCCTTCTGCTATATAAACAGCAGAGAAGGACCAAGGCTGTGATTTCATACAATCCTTGCTGAGGGATCATGTTGTTTGGGAACAGGACAGGAAGTATCTCCCAATAGCAGGCAATCAGTACAGACCAAACACACACCAAAAGCAGCCCTCACCTGAGCCCTCCACATCCACCTGGATGCCCACCACGCGGATGTAAGCGCTCCGAATGCCCACCCCCACATTGTTACGGCCTCTGTTCTTGCTCTGTGCAGACTTCTTGATGGAGTAGATCCCCATGATAGTGACTCTGTTCCCTGGGACAACTTTGTCACACAGGTACCTAAGAGGAGACAGGGGAAAGCAGAGGATGGTGGTGGGAAAGGATGGCACGAGCAGCAGCCAGGAGGGTCAGGGTGGGAGGCTGTGCCGGTACCTGTCACAGTACAGCTGCAAGTGCCGGGGCATCTCCCCATGTGGCACGGCATCCGGGGATTCCTGCAGCTTCAGGACCTGGAAATCCACACACTTGCACTTATCTGGCATGATAAAATAGGGGTCCAGAGGGCATCTTGGGCGGCCAGCTTGTTCTCTGTGCAGAGAGATCAATCAGGGAAGGTTGTTAGCAATCAGGAGCCGCCCCTTGGAGCACACCTGTGGAGGGGACAGCAGTGACAGCACGGAGCAGCTGCCCCTTCCAAGTAGTGCCACATCAACAGGTAAGGGCAGACACACAGTGCCAGAACAGAGGCCACCAAGCTCTCTGTCTTGTCTTCAACAGCTGCCAAATGTGTATGTGAGAGCCAGCCAAAGGCAGGGTGACACTTGTCTGAGCACTCTCCCTGCCTCCCTCCCCTCCCCTGCTAGCTCTAAGCAGGGAGGAAGGTAATTTATTAATTACACAGAAGGTAACAGTGCAGGCTCAGTGACACGGCAGGGCGTTCTTTACAACCTCATGCACGAAGCAAATGTTAAGTGGTTTCTGGTGAGAAAGCAATTAGCAGTGTGACAAGGCTGACATCCACCTCCCAGGCTCCCAAGACATATCTGCCTTGCTAGATTACAAGCTCTCTGAGACAAAGAGCAGCTCCACGTCCTGCTGCTGTCTCAGAACGGCACGACTGGTGCCTGACTCCACACACGGCTTTTGGGGAGGGCAGCACGAGAGTGCAGGTGCACTCATGCAGTCAGGGATCAGGAGCAAGGTGCTGTACAGACCACATACAAGAACGATCCCTAGCCCAAAGCCCTCTCAAGCTGCATTAGAGTTCAGGTGCAGAAAATAAATAGTGGCAGGTATGAGCCCAAAGACACAGCCCACCAGGATCTGTTGCCTTGAGAGCTGCAGCACAACGGCAGCCTAATGCTCACAGTTCTCACAGCACCAAGAGCTGAAAAGCAGGATACAAAGGTTAGTAGAAAAGCATCCCTAAGGAAGGTAACACAAAACAGCCCCCTCAGGATGGGGGAATGTGGAAGCAAGGAGATTGTTCGGAAAAAAGCAGAAGCTTAACACAGCATTATAGGACAGCTGGAGGCGGGAATGAACTTTTAGATACCACAGGCAAAACGCCCTATGGATAAAAAGAATTCCCTGGACATGGTCACTCAACACTGCATGCAGCACTGGGTCACAACCAGCATGACCACAGATGGACAGAGCTAGAACTTGCCAGCCACAACTTCACATGGGCAGGGGCAGCACGAAGGGTGGAGGCAGAGCAGTGCAGCTGCTTCTGCCCTGTGCAAGAGGGAGCAGCCCTCATCAGTCCTTACGTGTTGCACTTCCTGGGCAGGGCGTAGCCCTCCAGCCCCGGGCGCACCGCGATGTTGCTGATGGTGCTGCGGCAGCTGCGGCACTGGATGGTGATTCTGGTGGCTTTGGCTCTTACAGGGGTCGCTGCAATTACAATGCCAGGGATCTTCACAAGGTGGGACATCTGGTCAGACTGAAACAGAACAGGCAAAGGGAAGGTGAGAAAGCCATCAGTGGAGGATGGATGGGAAACTACAAAGCATGAGAGCAGAGGACAGAACACTGTGCAGAACATCACTAACAGCAGCAATGTCCCCGCAGCAGGAACCAGCAATAACAGCCCTTTGCAGTCAGATTTAAGCTGCAGAGTCCTGTAAATCGGTGTGTGACCCATGTCCTGAGCTGTGTGACCAGGTACCAAAAGCTCCCCAGCAATCACAGCCACAGGCGCTGCTCTGCGTGGCAGGCGATTCACTTCACCTCACCTTCAGGCTGCGGATGTTGGCTGCGTTGGCATCGGACCTCAGCATCACCTGGATGTCTTGGAGAGTCTCCTCCCCTGAGGGACGAGGACGAGTGACCTCATCTGCGACTTCTTTTGCCGCTTCTTCCAACTAGAGAGGGAACAACTGCTTTAATGGGGCTGTTACAGCAGAACGTTGGGGCTGCTCTCATGATGTGACAGCATTCTAGGTGGCCAACCAGGCTGCCAACCTCCATCCTTACCAGCTGCAGGTGCTCTGCTGGTTGCTTGTACAGATAGTCCGCGAGATCTTCATCAAAGCTGGCCAAGTCCTCCATCTCCACCTCCACCCAGTACTGCCCCAGGTTATAGTGGCGTTTGAGCTCATCCCTGGAAGGCAGGAAGAGGCAGATGTTTGCAGGGCAGAAAGCACCAGTCACCCACAGTGGCCTTAGAACAAGCAGGGATCAGAAAAGGCAGGTTCTGCAGGGAATCCTTGACAATCTTTTACCCAAACCCACTTTGAAATGTGACAAAAGACAGGGACAGCAACACTTACACTGGCAATGTAAAGTATTTACTGGAGCTACAAGACCGGATAAGCAATGAGAAAACCTCTATGTAGGATAGTAACCACTATACATAAGATGTGATTCAAAACAAAGTAATAACAGGACAGACAACATTTTCCTTAAAAACACCAGAGTCCATGAAATTCAGAGGTGAAAAGTGAAAGACTGTTCTAGCCCTTGATATGATGTATCTCCATGTTTTCTCATACTTGTGAGTCCAAACTGCACAAGCAAAGGAATGGTCAAAGGAACTTCACAGACTTGGAAGGCACACATGGATAGCGCCACATTGATTTTAATGCATACAGACAATACTCCAGACCAGAAAGCACTACAATTTAAAAGACAGACCCTGAATTTCAGAACTAAGTGCAAGCCTGGCAGTGCGGATCCCTCTACTGCTACCTCTGCCACTGGCTGGCTGCCTAAAAAGTTGTGAGAACACCAGACCTCCGTTTTTCTATCACGTTAAATACGAACATTTCTTAATATTGAGCTTTTTACGGCCTACAAGAAGAGACAAAGTGACTACTGTATATGTGGGGTGTGCACTACAGGAGAGAGGTTGAGAGCAGACTGGATGTGCAAGTGGGGATGGATAAAGCTCAGAAGGAGAAAAGGGGTGACAGCAGTACCTGTATTTGAAAGTGAAGCCCGTCCGGTCCGTGCCCACCCGGTACTGCCGCAGGAACTCCTTGAACCGCTTCTGCAGCTGCGACTTCCGAACCTGCCCCTCATCCACGGACGCATCTCCCCCGAAACTATCGCTGTAGTAAATGCCGGGGTCGTCGAAGCCGGACATCGCGGCTGCTGCTCCGCTGCGGGGGCGAGCGCTCGGTCAGCCCCGAGCGCCTCCTTCCCCCGCCCCGCACCGAAAGCCCCGCGGGGTCGCCCCTCGCCAAGTGCCCCACACCCAACCGCACCCACTGGCCGCGCTCTTTCCCCGCAATGCCCCAGAGACCTCCAATCCGAATCCGAATCCGAATCCGAATCACAATCCCAATCCCATTCCCAATCCCAATCCCCCCGTCCCGCACCTGGCTCTCCGCCGGAATCCGCCACCAACTTTTTCGCGGCAAAACCGGCGCGCGGCGGAAACCAAACCGGCCCACGGCGCACGCGCCGCCGGCGCGCACTCTGATTGGCCCACCTGCCGCGCGCCGCC
>VZTX01010265.1:1769-43334 GCA_013400915.1 Pardalotus punctatus
CGGGTAGATTCATTTTTTTTTTTTTTAATTCCACTGTTGCCTTAATTTTCCTCTCTTAATAAATTTTAATTTTTTTAATTAATTAAGAGTTGCCTTGTTTTTATGACACTACACATTTGTATTTAAGAATAAAGGACTGTAGATACAAGTATCATCCCACAGAGAATGACTCTGGACAAATTTGCCCACGTGTGGATGCATGCACGTGCTTCTTGCCTTGATTAAAGACCGTACTCACTAGTGTCACAGGAACTTTAACTTTAGAATTTGATGTGCTCAGTTCTTCAATACTGATAATATATATTTGGATTCACTACTACAAAATAATTCATAAACTTAAGAGCTCATGCTCTAAGTTTAATTTAGAATAGGTTAAAATATGAATCGCTACATTTCCATTTCCTCTTTGATGTACTTAATGCATCAATTTCAAGAAAAAAGTTACGTACATTTCATTAATGCTTCTGAAAATATGCTTCTTTTCAAGAGACCTAGTAACTCTCAGAAATTGCTGGAAAATGGGTATAGAAGCACTTCTAAAAAGCTCAGAAAACTGAATTAACTTCTGTCTATTGTCTCTGCAAATCTTCACAGGTGTGATAGGAGTAATATTTTACGGTTTTGCTGACTGTCTCTCTCCTGGAATACACCATGAGTAATAATCATGATGATTAAGTAAATATTAAATATAACAATTAAAAAATTAACAGCAACAACAGCCAACAGCAATTCTGAAAAGTTTGAAAAAAGCAGTCCCTATGACTAAGCATTCTTATGAGTTTAATAATAAAACAGATAATTAGAAAATAATTCATTTTAGATTCTTGGCTTGTTATTCATAATCGCAAAATTATTGTCCTGGCTGCAAGAGTCTCCTCCCAAGACAATGCCTTGGAATAGCTGCTACAGCATATTCTCTCCCAGCACCTGTCCCTCCATTCCCCAAAAGTTTTAATAATTTGGAGGAATAACTAAAACCTGACGGAGCAATACAGGAATTACACTTCATACCAGGAGTCTCCCTATTTCAGCTTACTCAGTGCAATTTTGATGTACTGTTGTGTGCTATCAACTGTTGTAGTGAAATTTCTGTGTGAATCCACTATTCATAGATAAACTTCCATTATTTTCTACAAGTGTTTAGTTGCCATCTCTGAGACTAGAAAATATAAATGCCTCTAATTTTTAAATGATGAATAGCTTCTGCTCTTGGAAGGTTACCATCTAAATAGACAACATGGGCAAACAGCAGAAGAAAGGAATATTAAGTACTTATTAAAGTTGAGCAGCTGAGGCACAAACTCAGGAGAAGTGTGAATAATTTCTTCTGGGGAAGGACTGAAGAAAAAAAAACACAGCTGCACAGACTGAAAATAAACTTCTTTTTCATCAAAAAATTAAAAGAATTTATTTTATATTGAGAAGTATGTTTTGTTCAACACAGAAAAAAAATTTTTCGAGTAAAACCATTGAAAGAAAGCAATAAATTACAGGATGTCTCTCTATTTCTAAGGAATATGTCTTGCTTTTTTCTAAGGAAGACGTCTTGCTCCTTTCAACACTTTATCTTAGTTACAGAGGTTTCCTAGAATAAATTTTCTCTTTTATCTTGGCTCCACCTTACCAGTCAAGTTCTTAATCACAATAATCTGTGGAGTACTCCCTCCCTTTAGTAAGGGAGAATGAAATGAGTTAATTTTCATTTTTTCATGTTGACTTAAATTCTACTTTATATAAATATCTAAGACATAAAACCCTGTTATTTCTGTTCATTATTATAGTTATTATCTCTCTTTTCCAAAAAATATGTAAGTATTCCATGTAAATGGAATGGCTTTGGTGGAAAGCAGTGAAAGCAATCTACATCATGATGTTATGCAGTATCTTTTAAAGATAAAAGAAGTGTTCTAAGTCCTCCAGGATGAGAGGACAATTCAGAGAGGTTCTATTAATTTCCAGGAAATTTGGTGTTAAAAAAAAGATGGAGTTTGCGTTCTAATGGATTAGAGAAAGTAGACTTTACTTTTTCTTAGTGACATCAAAAAGTTTTCAGGGCTGCCAGCACAAGCTATTGTGATGTTTCCAAAAATTTTAAATCATTCAACCTCCTCCAAATGAAACTTTTGGTTGAAAGGATTCAAAGATTTTTATGAGAACTTAGGTGATTTGCTCAAGTAACAAATGAAATTTCTAGTAGGGATATGAATATAAGTATCAATAGGTATGAAGCATGTGTTTCTGGGTTCTAGTCCATATCTCTTGTCCATTGATTACTGAATTCAAGGAAGAAAAATGTGGCAGATAACTAAAAAAAATAAATAATTAAATGTGGCATATAATTAAAAAAATTCAATTTCATGAAGCTTTACCTAATTCAGATTTCTCACAGATGTCAGCTTTCATTTTATTATCTAGTGTTCTGTTCAATATGGATTTTTCATGTCATATCAAAGAGATCATGTTTGCCTCCAGAATCAAAATGTCACATGACTAAGGAGTAGGAATCCTTTTTATCTTCCAAGTCTTGAATGGCATTAAATTTTGTTTCCAAGGAAACTGCAGATTTTACATTGGTAGAGGCCACATGACAAAGAAGGTGTAAAAGCCATCTTGTAAATTGTCTCTACAGATGTAAAAGCCATGCATAAAATTCTTTGGTTTAACACTCCCCCCACCACGAAACAGAGGTGAAGCTCATTTTGTTCTTTCCATATATATGAACCGACCAATACAATAGTTCTCTAGTGTCAAAATGTAACAAAACTAGAATTCAAGTATTATTGCTATCTACAAAAGATAAAACTAAACCCAGAAAATATTTCTAGATATCACAGTGAGGCTCATTCTCCTCTATGGTAATAATGAAAATGTAGGATATCTCCATTCTTGTGACTGGGATTACATTGTTGCCTTTATAGACCCATTCTTACATGCTGGAAAGAGCCATCAATAGTAAGAATGAATGTAAATCTACTATAGTTTAGTGCTATACTAATTTATATCAGCTGAAATGTTGGCACCTAGACTATGTTCTTCAGTATAATTCAGAATAGGCCAAATTTATAACATATAACTAAAGGCCACTAAACTCAAATTCTTAAATGTAAGGTAATATGATGTTCACATTCTCCATCATCTCTTACCAATAGTAGACCTTTCCTCTTAGGATACTTTTTTGCTTTCATACAAAACCTGTCATAATTACTTATGCCAGTTGCTTGACCTCCTGTTGTTTCTTCCCCAGCTGATTCCTAAAACCATTTCATTTAGCATGATGTTACAGCAGTCGTTACAAAATGAGTCAGGATTTTCATTTGCAGTGCAGCATGGTGAGACCATGCAGTACACTTTTCTCTTATTGTTATCGTTCCTTAACCTCTGTTGTGTCCCTCAATTTACTAATACCTCAAATTTGGTGAACCAAACTCTCAGATTGTGGAAATTCTTCCTATCTCAAAGAAGTAACAGTGAAGATTTACACCACTGCTGGAATCAGCTGTAGAAACCCAATCAGATAGGCTAGCTTGGGTTCCTCTAAATTTAAAGTGATCTTTATATCTTTTTTCCACAGAAAAACTAAAACTATTTCACAAATCATATTTCTGAGGAGTCAGCTACTGGATATGAACTTCACATTCTCCCAGTGACTGTTCCAATACCATCAGCCCATTATGCCCTCTTCATTCTGTTAACTGCTTGTCGCAGCTGCATGTAAGCTTTATTTCAAGTATTGATGTTAACTATTAATTTGATTAACTCATAACAGGGAATGACTCTCCATAATGGGATTTAACCTTGTGCACAAGCAGTAACTAATGAGTGAAGGTCCTCAAAAACTCATGTCCTTACAGCTAAAATCTGCCCTCTAAGCTGCTGACATTTTAGTGATAGATACCAAACCCACTTATCATTCAAGCCAAGAAGCTTCATCATTAGTAGCAGTGGGAATAAACATTCATCATGTAGGCTTTATTGTCTGCAAGGACTGCTTTTATGTGCTTAGTTTTAGAGCTCTCTTTAAAACAATTTGGCTTACATTGCAAAGTGGGAAAAAGTATTACCTTTCCTATTAGATGGCAAGAGCTATATTTTGAAATCTGGCATCTGGACCATACCTTTCATAGGTTTCACTGATAAATTTCTGAAAGCAATAGGTACCTGAGACTGAGAGTAGAAATGACCACAAAGCAAAGAGCAATAACAATTTAGGTTGTTGGCTTGATTATGTTTGGAATACATGTAGTTCCCTGAATACCTTAAGGAAAGATATAAATCTTCGATCTCTGCCCTTCTCACTGGAATACAGTCAGACAATAAAACCCATTTTCTTATACAGAGTTTTTTGGGGTTTTTAATTCTATATCTTAAATCATTCTTTGTGATAAAGATGAAAGTGCACCTTTACTCCTAAGTAGCTTGTTTAAATGATCCAAATTTATATCACTATTCCAAAAATTCTTGATTGGGACCATGAGTATCAGTCTCCTATTAGCTACTGCTTGTCTCTTCTAGGATGGCACTACATTTTATGAAATTCCTGAAAAATAAAAACCATATGAAATACCATCTTCAATCGATGAAAGAATATTTGGTATGGAAACAATGACCCTATGTCACTGCAGCTGTCTGTGCTCTACTTGGTCCTGCCAAAAGGTTCCATCATGTTGGGTTGTAATTATAACTTTTTACCTGTTCTATAAAAAGGTTCCAGCTCAGTTACACAACAGTATAAATAAACAAAAAGAACATGTCTTCAAGGCCTTAAAAATTTTAAATCCTAATTTAAAGGGAACAGCTCTAACCTGATGCTCAATTAAGGTTCTTATGGAACAGCACATGGGATGCAATATATACATACGATGCAATACATACCCTAAAAAAAGTCATCACATGGCAGACTATTAATTCCAAAAGACCAATTTATTTGGTCTTGATTGGCATTCTTGATTAGCTCAGTGAGTCTCTCAATCTTGGCACTGCAAAAACAAGGACAATATTTTAAAACGTGCATGGAAGGGCCTGGCTGACTTCTTGGCTGAATCAGCAGCACAGGTGGGACCTAATTTCAGGCAATACAGTGGCCTCATATAACACAGAAGCCACAACATAATTTTATGGGAATAAGAATTCCAATGAGGCACTCCTGTGAGCACTGTTCTTTGCTATAGTCTTAAATGTTTTTAAAAAAAATGTTCCACCGTTCATATTAATCTTATTGACATTTGCTGTAGCTATAATTGAAACAGTTAAATAGCTGAAGGTGCTCTAAAATTACTGTCATCTGAGAAGAATATGGTAAAGCTTGTGAAACTGTTCCCTGTAGCGATTTCAAGACCTGCTTCTGAGATAATGAAGTGTATCTTGTCTTATGCAAAGTGGGGAATAATTTTTGTGAAAAATTCTTTGAGAGGAGATCTGTGTCATGATGGGTAGAATATGATTCAATAATTTAGTAATTGTGTGGAGATAAAATATATAAAAGGAAATGGGAAGAACAGATAGAAATTGTTGTCAATCTTTTGCAGATTTCATTTAAAACAAAAGTCAGATCTTCACCTGAGTGAAATGTCCGTTCTAATGCAGCTAGGAGGAGGTTAGCCAACTTATAGTCATACTCTTCCAGAGCTTGCTAAGGACAATTTACATGATAAAATGTAAATTTACAGAATTACAGAATTCTCAACTGCAAACACCTCATTTCAGTTATTCTTAAAGGAGTCGGAGGAGTGACATCATGTAATGTTCTTGTCTCATGTGTGTTATTTTAGCATAATGCAGCCCATGCCCTGGCCAGAGAGACAGTCTGAGCTGCCACACTTCTTTATTCCCCATCAGACTGTCTGTATTTTACTGTGGAGAGTGATCTAAATTCCCTGACTTTTTAGAAGTGTGTTTATGGACCAGCAAGGCCATGGACCAATGCTGTCAATAAAAAAACTGCACTATTGCACGCAATGCAGGGTATAGAGCTCACAACTTGAGATCACTATGAAAAGGAGCTCTCTAATCATAAGATCCACCTATAAGGTAAGTCAAAAATGTCAAAATGTACGAGACTTCAACATTTTTATTTGTCATATATTGATATTACAGGGCAGTTGACTTTTCTATTCAGGCCTTTTAAAATTTTTTTTAGATGTAGTATAATGCTTATCCCTTCTACCTCCTCAAAAAAAAACCACCCCAAAAAAACAAACCACCCAAAAAAATAACCACACATTTCTGAGAAATTGAATCCCTAGGGTTTTGTGAGAAAGTTTACACCTTTCATTTAAGAGGTCAGAAATCAAATGGCATAATATTTGCAAGGCAGGGGGGAGAAGCATGTGCTAATCTTATCACTTCAGCTTTCTACCTTACTGCTGCAGCAGATTCAGGGGATAAAGTACCTAAAGTATGCCTAGAAGTGATCTTTAAAAAAAAAAAAAAGAAAAAAGAGAGAAAAAAAAGAGGAAATATTTTGGGTTTGCTCTCGGGAAATTTCACCAGTTAACATTTCACTTGCTTGGCAATGTCCTTATTGAATTGGCATCTCACCTTCACAGAAAGCATTTTCAAGTTCCTGAGCAGAAGAACCACTATCAGATGTATTGTTTTTGTACATACACATTATATACATAGATGTGTGTGTGTGTGTGTGTGCGTGTGTGCACGTATACATAAGTTTATGCATGTGTATATGTATGTACATATATATGTGCTCTGTATTCTAGTGATGCTAAATACAGAAATGTTTTAAGGGCCAGTTTGAATGTGTTTTGGGGTTTTTTGCTATATAGGGAAGATTTACTGTAACATTACTTTTGTGAATTTTTACGAAAATTTCATCATTTAAAGCAGAATTCTATATTAATACATCAATGTACATACTTTTTCATAAAAAATAGTTTATGGGGTTTTTTGAATGTAATTGGAGGGAGTTTTTTTGTTGTTTGATCTTGTATAAACACATAAAGAAAGACTGAAAAGCAGTCTGTATGTCCCTCTTTAGTTAAGAGAAGAACAGGAATTATAATAATTACTACCTACATTCTCTCTTCAACAAATACAATTAACATTAGATTAGAACATTATTGCAGAAGAGATTGAGTTGATCAAACATGATTTATGAATAATGTAATTTATTAATCTTTTTTATTAAGCTGTTTTTCCCAGATATTGTTCATCATATAGCTTGGTGAAAATTAAGGTAAATTGTCTGCAGAAGTATGACTCCACATTTGAAAAACAGAAAATTGTAACAGTTTTCTGAGTGTACGTTTGCAAATGATTGAATTGAATTTTTTTCTGATGACCTTTTGTGGCGTTGCCCTTGCCTGCCTTCTCTAATGATACCTATTGGGTTGATTTTCCCTCTCAGGACAGTTAGCCTGAGGGGGAGGGAGAAGGTGAGGCTGGGGAATTCCCCACATTTCCCGCCTCTTAAGTTGTCCCTCAAAACTTTAGTTACTCCCCTTTCCCCTCCTAGTTTACACCCCTTTCCCCTCCCAGTTATTTCATATGTATTAGGTTATTTTAATATGTATTAGGTCTGGAAAGTTCTTTGTTCTCCGTACCTGCATTGGTTCGTTTAAATGTACTCCTCCCCTTGTTTTGTTTTATTGGGCACTTGTGGTTATGTAATCATTCCCCGTTGGTTAATCTGTTGTTCCTCCCCCTGGACTTCCCCTTTCTGCTCCCCTTAAAACCCTCTGCAAAGGTAATTTCTTTGACCTTTTGCCACCCCCCATCTCATCATTGTTCTCCTGTCCAGGAATGAAGGCTAGGTTTCCATGGTAACTGGATCCTTCCTGGCTCCTGTGTCTCTGCGGCATCACAACAGTGTTATCGCCTGCTGCCAGCCCCAGCTGGGGTAGAAGTGAATGGCTTCCTGCTAGAGAGCAGGGGCCTGCCACCCCGGACTAAAAAGGACACTCAAACGGTCTCCTTGAACAGGCAGTGTGTCCAAGTCGTGCAGTGACCACCGAGCGGTCAAGTGGGCAGCAAAAATCTTTCAAGCGTTTTCAGCAAGGACAATTCACACAATCATTTTTTGACATCTCTAGGTTTGGGACCATGGACGAAATGGAAAGATGCTTGCTTTAAATGAAAATTACTAAGCAACACGGATTGAATTACAAAAAAATAAATTCTCCTTATGAGAACAACTGCATATGTAAGAGGTTACAGCATGCAGTAAGAAGATTTAAAGATAGCAAACTATCAAGATAAGAGGACATGAGCTCCTAAAGGAGCCAACAGTTCACTGTCTGCCCTTGCCAAAGTTTGGTTATGACAAAATTAACCAAATTAAATTTAAAAAGGATCTACATCCTGTATAACTAAAAAGACAATATTTGCATAACATCCAAAATCCTCATAAATGGTAACAACAAGGATGCTAAGAATTTATGCTACAGGTATGCTAAAAAGATAATACGGAAGATATAATTTAATCATTTCAGAAATCTAAGTGGATGGACCTCTCCTTCAGATATAAGACTTCATACATACAATTATAGAATGAAATAACATAAACATACACTTCTCCTGGTGCATAAATACAGAACCTGGGTACAGGTCCTGTACCTGAGGTAATATAACCTCATTCCTGATTAGCCCTTTCCCAGCTCCAGAAAAGTAGTTTGGTATTTTCTAGTAAAACACAGGTAAGATATCAAAGCTCTGTGGCTGTGGTGCTGTAGCTGACCAGACTTAATGCATCTTCTTTGCCCCGTTGTCTTTCCAGTGTAGTATGGTCCCAAGTATCGTATTTTTTCATATAGGTAGAGAAACATATTTACAGTAGTGCAGATCCCTATTTCTCAATTTCTTTCTCTACCTCTATTTTTTGAAAGCTCTCTACATTGAATCTCTGATTTTCATATCCAGTGTTGAAGTCCTGCACAATAAAAAAATAAGTATAATCCAGTGTAACTAATTACATTGTCTGTAATAGTCTGGTTTCATTGTACATTTATTGACACTGCTGATCTCTTACAGCATCAGTTTTCTAGTAGGATGTTTTCCTACTTCACAGTTTGTTTCACTGCTATTCCTATTTTTTCCTGTGTGAAAAGCCCACGTAAAAATTATGCACGAGGGGGGAGAGAGGAGTGACTTACTGAAAGATTTGCAGTTGTTCATATCTGAGATTTATATCTAGCAGAACAGTGCCTTTACCATAAAGCACATCTACGTTGTCCTTAAGGAAATCACCTGCTGTGGGTTGGTATACCTGGAATGCTTACTATGTTGTTATTAATTTAATTAATGAAAGAGCCAAGCACATTTTAGGATCAAACCTTGGGGGTATTTCTGAATTTTCCCATGCAAAATAGACTCTCTGTGTGATCTGTGATCATTATTCCTACCCCTTGCCCTCAGTGTAATCTCTCCCCGTTGTGACCAAGCAATCTTCTTGCGCCAGATGTGAAGAGTTTTCAGTACAGCAATTGTTCACGCGTTTCTATGGATATTACACTGAATTACACATCACCCTCTAATTTAAACTTAGGCTTCTGATATTTTTGTCTCTTGTAATCTCTATGAACATTTGGACTGTACCTGGCTGAGCTGTTGGCGTTAAAATTGCTGTTGCTGCTGAGCTAGCACTGGCGTTTGCTCTTACACAAATATGTTCTCCATTGAAGCTTCTCGTTTTGGATTTTTGTGGCTTTCATATCTTCTTTGAATTATTTTGAATTTTTAAAAATTTGGTGGATGTTCAACTACTCTGCCCATTTCCCCACACTTTCAAAACACCACTTCGTTTTCCATTCCCTTCCAGACAGGCAAATTGGCTGTTGGTTTGTTGCTTTTTTAGTAGACAAAAATCTACTTAAACTATGAATGAAATTTTTGCTTCTATTCAATTGTAAACAGAACCTGAGTTTAAACCCTTTTAGAAAAATTTACTACCCCCAGTAAATAAAACTCAGCAATAATTCTTTGACTTCAGAGATTTCATTTCAAATATTATCCTGCTTCAAGTACTTTCATATGCACTGCAAATACAGGTATCAATTTTTTACTTGATCATTAAACTCAAATATTCTGACATCTTCCGTTTAGTTACAGAAATGCATGGCACATGCACTTTTGGCTTTCATACTGACACTGATTTTTATCTCTTTGGCTGGCACATCATACTAACTGTCATTTTTTTTCTGCAATGACATTAGGGCAGTTACAAAATCCATCCCTGTATACTTGGCTTTCTTGAGTTTTTCTACATGCAAGATGAGTAATTTCCACTTCTTAAGAAGATATGTGCCCCCACAGGTCACCCCTGCAGTCAACTTCTAGTAGACTTGAGTTACTTCAGCATTTTTAAAAAAAGACAGAGTCATGGTTTGGAATTTTTATTTGGATACTGCAATAAGTTAGGTACATTGTCTATTAATTTATCTTTAGATTTTATCTCATTTTTCATTAAGAGAAAAAAGCCATATATTGGTATTTCATTTCCTCCTGCTTTTCATTTCATTTTCCATTTGAACTAAAATTATGAAGAAGTTCTGACAGAGAGTAAGAGTAGGTCAATGACTTAAATATTAAGGTAAGATAGATGGTAGCTCCTAATAATAGTGCCGGGAGGAAGCTGGGAAAATTGCCTTAAAATAAAAAGTTTCCTGACAGTAAATTCTTATTATTCCCTCTAGCAGGCTTGTTAATGAACTACACCACAGCTAGGGCACAAAGCATAAGGCTAACCTATGGCATTTGCTATTTTTGGCTGCTTAAATCTAAATAAGATCTATCTTGTTAATATGTGGCAAATTTTCCCTTCTGAAAACAGGTTTTGCAAAAGAACCCTGCAAAGGAAAAACACGTGAAAGTGTCTGTATTTCGCTCGGCTTTAACTTTGAAGCAAAGCTAACAGATTAAGTAGGTACAGAAGCCTCCCTGCCTCAGGGGTTTGTGCGTAACAGAATAGAGAAACTTATACTAAAGGCAAAAGGATTGGGTAGGATGTAAAATGCACTGGGATGGCAACATTGGTGAATATTAGGTTGAAATTCTTTAGAAAACTTGTGCTGAAAAAAATGATACTCCCCACTGGCCTGAATATTGCCTCACCCACATCAGAGGATCCAAACCAAACAGGCAGCAAATGAGCCCCCCACTGGTATTCTGACAATAATTTCATGCAAAGAAATATAATCTTATGTAAGACCCCTCTTCATTTTTTTGCCATATATGTCTATGGGATGTGCCATTGCCTTGTCTTTTAACTTTGCAGTGACAAATAAGAAAAACTGTTTGTATTCTTGTTACAAGGCCAGAAATAATGAATATTTATAACATACTGGGTCTACAGGGCATAAATTGCCATTTGGTTAAACTGTACCTAAATGCATTCAAGTTTTTTTTAAATTAGTTCTTGTTTAAAATAATCAATTTAAAATAATTACCTAGATTACTTTCATTCTCTTAGCCTTGATACTTATGCCAAGCACTTATTACATAAAGCATTTCTAGATACTTATGTTTTTAATGTTATTAGAGTAGTTGCTTGGAGATCACTCTTGATATAAAGTATAACTCTATTAAAATTTAATAAGAATTAAATTCTAGATATCATAGGTACAAAAATCTTTCACAAGTCTGTCCATGGAAAAATTTTGCATACTGCATGCTTTCCCTAAGTCCTGGGTACAGCCACAATTTTTTTCTTTCTGATATGTAATAAATTACCTTTCACCTTTTTTTTCAGAGTGAAGATTATAAATGCTTAGTGTTAATAAATTTAAGGCAGAACTTAGAGTATGTATAAAAGAATTGTGATTTTTTAGAGAAATACTAAAATGGTGTCTAGTTATAACAGAGAGATTCTGAAGGCACGAAATTTATTTTTTACCTTTATATACCAATTTAGTGTATGGCATATGGCCTTACTTTATATAGGGAAATGGAAAAATTTAATAAATACTGGCAAATCTGACAACTCATCCAGGTGATGTAGAGTATAAGGTGATTGCTGTTTCATTTTTACACTATGGAGAATAAATTACAACAAGATAAAAGAATTTACTCAAAATCAGGATTTTTACAAAATGTCATTTTTCTGCTAAGGGAAAACAGAAACCTTGACTGGAAGATGAAAATGAATGAGTCTGTGTGAGTTGCAAAAAGTAAACACATCAGCTATAGAATTGAAGAGTTTTATAGTCCAATTAGAGCACAAATAAGAACATCTATTACAATGACATTAAATGAGAAAGTTTGAACTTTGATATTTAACAATATGAATCTGATACACAACTTTTCAGAAAGCCTGAAAAAAAAATTTAATTAGAAAGTAGAATAAAAATTATTTTCCTGCCATTCTGCTTAGTGGAAAAAATGTTAATAGTTAAACAAAAATGTATTTTAAAGGATAATTTGTGAAGTAATGCATAGCATTTTTTCAAGTCCTCACTGGTCTACACAAAGAAATGCTCATGGAATTTACAGATGGAATCTTTTGAATGTGATAAATAACTGTTCATATTTTGAAGTGTCAGCCTGCAGTTCTTTCCCACACAAAACATAACTTTGACAATGCAGAGTGGCAGTGGCCAAAGCTGAAAGCACAGGCTGAAAGCAAATTATTACCTCACCATAAAATTAACAAGATTTTCATGCCTGTGCACTAATAACCTGATCATTCAGGAATAACATTTAAGAGCTATGAATCCCATATCTATGTTTTTGCGTTCAAAATCTCACTTCAACTCCACTAAGTTCCATGAAGGCATAGAAACTTCACAGAAATTTAAAATGGATCAACCAAACATCTATTGCTGGTTGCTTGCTTTTTTTTGTTTTTTTTCCTTTCTGAAGTTTAGTCTTAGAAGAAGACATAGTAGATTGTTGTAAGATTCCTCATTCTTCCAGGAAAAAAAAGCCAAGGGAAATCTGATACTAATATTTTAGTATCACTGCTTCCAACCGTCTTAGAGCCTCTCAAAGAGATTTAGCTTCTGGGATCATATAAAAGTAAATTAGAACTTGACATTACATAAAAATTTTCTACACTGAATAAAGAGGTGAACTAAAAGATATGATCCTGCTTGCTTTAAACATGACAAAACAAATTAGTCTTTCTCACAAATCCACTCTTCAAATCTATTAAATTTTGGTACTTGGGTTAATACATTTTACATGACTGAGATATAAAATGATCTTTTCATCTTTTTTTTAGCTTGGCTTCTCACTGCTTAGTTTGACATAAGGAGAAATATTCAGGACACAGGAGTGGCTAACTTAAATTGGGGCATTAGGTATAGAACCCTCTATTCAAGATAATGGCAGAAGTTCTTTGCAGTTTGAAGATGAATACAAAAGTGGTAGTTTGATATATTGCGAGTTTCACTACTATAATTGCATTGCTGAGACAGAAAAGACAACTTGCTTGACCTAGAAATGAGTGGTATAGTGAGTGACAGTGGGTGTCTCATAGCAGCCTTCATGGTGACCTAGCCTTCAGCTGAGTTCTGGTGGTCCCTGAGATGCTGATGATCAGATAAGATAGATAAGATAAGTAGATAAGATACGATAAGATAAGATAAGATATAAGATAAGATAAGATAAGATAAGATAAGATAAGATAAAAGACATTGCATATGTTTTAAAACTCAGGAGTCTGTAAATGAGTCGCTAAATTTCTTTCTCAAGCCAAACAGAAGGAGGAGTGGAGAAGTAAAAGATCACGTGGAAAGAGTGCAACAGAAAGGATGGGGGGGGGAAAGACCAAATACTAATTAAGAAGAGCTGAAAGAAAGTTAAATGGTTTTTTGAGGAAAAGGAGTAAAAGCCAATTAGATTATATGGGAAATATCATGTGAGTGGTGTTATGGAAGAGGTGATCCATTGACTAGGGAGTCAACAGCAGATGTTGGTAAATTTCAAACATGGTGAAGAACAAGCAAGGGATGAAATTCAGATTCTACATTGCAAGATCTATAGGCATCTATTGAACATAGCTATTATAATGTATTTGAAGATCCTTTATTAAAGAAAATATGATAATCTAAGGAGGCTATAGAGGACAGAAAGATGCAAGAAAAAGGTATTGAAGTGTAGCACAGAAGCTGAGGAAGAACCTTGACTAGAGCATGGGAGAATTCAGTGATTGCCCTTTGTGGTGGGGTAAATTATATTACAGGGGCAAAATGCATATGCTCAGTGATTGTTGATGTTAAAAAAAGTGACAACTTGTGTGATGGTCAGTCATATTTTTCCAAGTCAAAGTTGATTAGAGAGTGACAAACCCTTTGTAATAGATAGTGAGCCTTTGTTCGCAAAAGCAGAATGTGGTTAACATGGTTGAAGAGTTGCTTGTGCTTGTACGATCATTAGCTGCTTTGCAAGTTTCAGTAAAATTGCAGGGAGCTATAGGGGTTACCTTAAAAGGAAACAGAAGGCTTGAGGTCAAAAGGACAAGACTGAGAAAAACTTCTAATCTTCGTCCTACGACCACCAGGAGGCAGCTGGAGACCCCCTAGTAACAGGCAGTGCATGCGCAGCAAGGATTTGAAGAAGACACACCACCCGGAAGAAGAACTGAATAAAAAGAGGACGCACGGACTTTTGCGCGCGGCAGTTGGCGGAGCGGAGACTCCCCTGTCGCCCAGCGCTGTTTTGCTTATTGCTTTTGCTTTTGATAATTAATAAAATTATATTATTGGAAACCATAGTACTTTCTTGAGTACGTTTATAACACCCTTTAGTCCAGCTATTATTCTGTTGTTGAACTTTATTTCATGGATCCGGATATCTGAGACCGCTATGGGAAACCTTGGGTCAAGGAAACCTGGTGTGGCCATGTGAGTGTAGGCTGTGTAGGGAGCCAAGTGAGGCAACTGTAGGGTCACTGGAGCCACCTGTTGTGAAAAGGCCTCGATCCCAGAAGTCAAAATCTCTGATGATGTGAGTGTGGCTGCCAGAGTGGCTTCTGGATTGTCAGACAGGAAAGTTTCTACAAGCAGGCCATCTGTGAGGAAGGATATTTAAAATTCAAAAGAGCAAATTAAAAATTTTTTATTTTTAAAAAAAAGTGGATATTGCAAAAAATACCTTTGGTTAGCAATCATAGGGAAAAAGGGTTTCTTACTTTCAGTGCTGTGACCTCCTGTAGGGCCCTGGAAGTTCACTCAACAAGCCACTTAAAAGGCCTTACGGTTTTTCATGTACTCTGAGTTAGATGCACAGGAGAAATACTGACAAGATATTCTCAAGAGGTCAAAACAACAAAAAACCTTTACTGGCAGCTTTAGAAAATCAAAGAACTTTGACAAAAGGTTTAGGACTGCATTCAATCAACATAAAACACTGCTCAAAGCATTAACTTAGCCCATTAGCAAACCCTAAGCCTGTACGATTTTAAGTTACAAAAAAAATTCTGGAAGAGGGAATTAGAAAAAGAAAGAGCAAAAGACAGAAAAGATGTAGAAAAGAACAAACATAACTACCAGTCCTGCTTCCAGCGAAGTTCAGCTGATAGGAATTCCAAGAGGAGGTAGGGTCAAGATGTTCTTGCCTTGTATCTCAGTTGAATACCCTTTGGCCCGGGTCTGGTGGGCCTCCCGGTCATCTGGCCACTCTGGGGCTAGCCTGGGGCTCCGGGCTGGGCAGAGCAGCGCGGCCTCCACGTGCCCGGGCTGGCGGCCCCCGCAGGGGCCGGGGTGCGGGGCAGGGCTGGGGTGCGGGGCAGGGCTGCCCTTTGCCCTCACACACGCACCTGAAATATTCCAAGCCAGCAATCTCCTCCAGTCCCTCACACCTTTGAAACAGGTTGACGAGTGGAGTGGAAACAAGCAACTCAACAAGATTTGAGGTAAAATAAGGTCATATCTTACAATGATGGCAAGATAAATCATAGCAAGGAACAAGATAAATCATTTTACCGTTGTGCTCTGTGTTTCTGTGGCAGGATCATTTTCTATTCTTTTTCTTATAAACTTATTCTTTACAAGTAAATAATTAACTTCATTCATACCATGCCCATAATATTTACCTTTTGTTTAAAATATAGACCAAATCCTAGCTTTATGTCTTTATTTCTGTGAACCTTTAGTTTAAAATATAGACCAAATCCTAGCTTTATGTCTTTATTTCTGTGATATACCTGTTGTCTTTTTCTAGCTGATACAAACTAAAATTCAATATCCAATTAAATCGATTGTTAAAATAAAAGAGGTGGCAAAGAAAAACATAAAAATCTTTAGAGCTACTGCAGCTACTAACACACTCTTCTGTCTTCTACCATAAAACCTGAGGATAAGGGAAAGCTAAAGGCCTTGTGGAAAGTCATTAGACTTCTTTGGGTTCTCTCTTAAGACTATGTAGAAAAGCTTTGCAGGCTATATACAAAACTACTGTGTTTTCTGTGATGTTGCCAGATGAGCTTTTCTGTGCTATCTATATTTATTGCAGTCTTTCACTGCATGCAGAAACAGCTAATGCACATTTACTGGAATATCTGTGGAAAAATTCCCTATTATATTACTTACTTATTTAAATGTCTAGTGACAACACAAGATGATATTAAGATTAACAATCTACTGATTAATACCAGAGAGCACATTTGCAATCAAATGGTCTATATCAATGAGGCATATGGAGAACATTTTGTACATGAGTTCCGCAGTTCATGGACTGGTGCCATTACTCACATAAAACCATCCATTATTCACCTCATGAGCCCTGTGTTAGTGTTTCAGAAAACTTAATCCTATATAAAACACTATTTCTCATGTTTTGAATGAGATACTTGTAAAATAGTTTAGAATTTCTACATTGGCAGTCACATTTGACCATCCTGTGAACCAAAGTACAATACAATGCAATATTTGCTCCATGATCATGGGCAGAGAACTACAGAAAAAGGTCAGTGGACATTTTTCTCATTATTCAGATGAAGAAATGAACAATTGCTGTGTTGCTTTGGAAATGAAAATCACTGGTAACACAGTACAATGCAGCAGAGGTTCTGCTACTTCTGCATTTCTGATTTCATCTTTGAGGACAAGTATTCACTGTCTTTAGGCAAAATTTGTGAAACAGGTTGATTTAAAAAGCAATCTAATTTACTTTTTTCATAAACATACATGGTTCTATTCTTTTTTTTAATATGCAAGGTTTTGAAAGTTGATGATTACTTTTTAATTATTAATTGGATAAAATGTTTAGGTTTAATCTCACACTGCTCTCTTGTAACAGTTTGTAGAAGACTGAGGCAGATTTTAGGACAATAATTATTTAAAAACAGGAAATAACTTTAAGTGTAAAGCATGCAAATGCAATGCAATCTATTCTATCTGCATTTGTGATCTCAGTTGCTGCAACTGGTTCTTTCCTATTTGTGTGTGAGAAACAGAGCTATTATGAAACTTACTAATAAAAAAATTGCATGTGTATACATAAACAAGTTGGTACTAAATCAGTGAACGTATATATAGCAGTGAGGAATATAGGTCTTTGTTGTTGAAGTTTACAAAATTACTGCTTCTGTGCCAAGTTTGTGCCTGCAGCACAAGGATCTCTGACAAAACCCTCTCCCTGAAATCCTTGCCATGTGCTCCCCTGTTCCAGGGGTTGTGTGGATATGAGGGATCCAGGCTCCAGCCCACATACCTTAGATGTATTAACTTGACGCATACTGTGGAGAAAGACCTATGAGACAGGCTGTAGAGACAGAAAAAAGTAAAAGTTACAGAAAGAGGGTTGCTGAGATAGGATCATTAATAAAGCAAGAGGAAAGGCAACAGCAAGGAATGGTTTAAAACCCAAAAGAGAAACTGGGCAGCTAATTAGTTTTGCTGTGGGTCATTGGGTTGAGTTGTCAGAGCTGTCAGTTGATAGGAGACAGCAGCTCAGCAGCATCCAGGACCAGTCACACACAGATACTGAGGCTAACACTGCTGTCCTGGGGGCCGCCTTTCTGGCACCTGTGTGCTGTGATGTATGCTCTTGGTGTTCTGTATCAGGGAATATGAGCATGACAATGCTTGGCCAAGTATCTTCCTAAAAGTAATTTATACTTTAAAGTTGTGTATACACCACTTGCAGAGTCCCTGTGCACCTGGCTAAAGATGTCTGGACAAAGAGCCCCAAATGAGGGGCTGTAACAGCAGGAGAATTCCTTGTGCTTCATCATGGAGGCTATATGGCAACACCTGGTAAGACTCAGTTCCACAGAGCACATGACTTACTATCTGTCAGGCAGGATCTCAGTCAAAAAAAATTGATAGATGTTTTCTCACCATGCCTTCTTAAAGTGCGCAGTTAAAAAGGGCAACAGGCACGTTTATATTCATGACCCAGCTGGTGCCACGCTGCAGCTTTTTTGTTAACCACTCACACTCTAAAGATGTTTTTGCCTGAGCTCAGCTATGAGAACATCACAAACCTTATGTTTCAAACGTCATGAGCAATGGCTTTCAGCACTGAGCAAGTAAGACTGTTTCTCACCTAGAAGTAGAGGATGACTGTAGAAAAATGTAAATGCAGTTAGAATGCTGACAATAAATGTTGGGACTGTCTATAGAAGCTTTAAATTAAGCAAAATGAAAGACATATGCAGATTTTTGAGCAATGATGGTTGAACACTGCATATATTTCTGAAAGACATATAAATGGGGAGAAGTAAAGAAATTATTGTAGCAGGATAAACTGGTAACTGAATGTGGTATTACAGTGAAGGTTTGGGAGCCTGGACTAATTGTTACTGAACCTTTGCCTTATTTATTACCAAATGCTGTAGCCTTCTCTACAGCAACGTAGACATGACATAGTTTAATGTATACGCACTTTTGTGAATTGATGTTGGCCTTACCTATGGCATTTGGCTTTAGCATTCTATTTCTTTCCCTTGTTTCATTAATGATGAAGTTTCTCTCCCTTTGTAATTATCATTGGTAGTTGATTGCACACCTTGAAGAAGAATACCTGTGTTTTGGTTTTGGGGGTTTTTTTTGACACTGAGTGGGGCTGGAGACTTTATTTTTTGTGTATTTGATTAATGCAATTACAACATTTACATATCCACTTCAATAACATAACAAATTATCTACTTCATTGCCACATTTGAGTATGCCAATTTCCAATTCAATCTCAAGATCCTTCCATTGTAATTATATATATATATATATATATATATATATATATATATANCTCAAGATCCTTCCATTGTAATTATATATATATATATATATATAAAAATATTTGTGAACAGATAAAATTAATCTGAAGTGTCATAGTAAGTAAAACCTACCTCCACTGGTCCACTGGTGTGTCTTCTCTTTGGTGACATGATGCATTCTCTGCTCCCCTTGTTTACATATGTAATATCCATTCTCATAAAGAAATAGAATAAAAATACAATACTCAGTTATGTGCTTGAAAATATGTTTGTTTATTCCTTAACTTTCATACAGACAAAATAAATAGAGTACTGGAGTAATGTATCAGTGTTAAAAGTTTTTTTCAATGATTAATAAATAGTGATTTTCTGATAGAACTTGTCACTTAAAAATAAAATATCGAATTGTCCGGATAAAATGACTAGACAAAGTGATGACATGATGTAAAATCCTTGTGATTATAGCTGCTTTCGACAGATAGTGCTAAAGAAAGTCCAGATTATGGCACACAACTGTGTTAATAATTAGGATTTGGTCAAGGCAAAACAAATCTGGTTCTTTCAAGGTAGAAATTCAAGTTCAGGTGCAGAAGAAGAAGTCTGTATTCTGTTCAAATCACAGGAAAGAATATACTTTTTTTCTTAATATATGTTTGCCCTCAAGGGCCAGAGCAATATATCTTTGGAATCACAAGTCAATTTAAAAAAAAAATTTCATTGTCCCCTGGGATATAAGATATAACAGAATCACAGAATATGCCAAGTTGGAAAGGGCCCCCAAGAATGGAGTCCAACTCCGGACCCTCTCCAGGATCATGCCCAGGAGTCACAACATGTTCCTGAAAGTGTTGTCCAAACACTTCTTGAACTCTGTCAGGCTTGGTGCTGTGACAACTTCCCTGGGGGAACCCGTTCCAGTGTCCAGCCATCCTCTGGTGAAGAATATTTTTCTGATACTCAACATTAACCTCCCCTGACACAAGTTCAGGCCATTCCTTTGGGTCCTGTCATTGGGCACCACAGAGAAGAGACCAGTGCCTGCCCCTCCTNAGAATACCTGTGTTTTGGTTTTGGGGGTTTTTTTTGACACTGAGTGGGGCTTGAGACTTTATTTTTTGTGTATTTGATTAATGCAATTACAACATTTACATATCCACTTCAATAACATAACAAATTATCTACTTCATTGCCACATTTGAGTATGCCAATTTCCAATTCAATCTCAAGATCCTTCCATTGTAATTATATATATATATATATATATAAAAATATTTGTGAACAGATAAAATTAATCTGAAGTGTCATAGTAAGTAAAACCTACCTCCACTGGTCCACTGGTGTGTCTTCTCTTTGGTGACATGATGCATTCTCTGCTCCCCTTGTTTACATATGTAATATCCATTCTCATAAAGAAATAGAATAAAAATACAATACTCAGTTATGTGCTTGAAAATATGTTTGTTTATTCCTTAACTTTCATACAGACAAAATAAATAGAGTACTGGAGTAATGTATCAGTGTTAAAAGTTTTTTTCAATGATTAATAAATAGTGATTTTCTGATAGAACTTGTCACTTAAAAATAAAATATCGAATTGTCCGGATAAAATGACTAGACAAAGTGATGACATGATGTAAAATCCTTGTGATTATAGCTGCTTTCGACAGATAGTGCTAAAGAAAGTCCAGATTATGGCACACAACTGTGTTAATAATTAGGATTTGGTCAAGGCAAAACAAATCTGGTTCTTTCAAGGTAGAAATTCAAGTTCAGGTGCAGAAGAAGAAGTCTGTATTCTGTTCAAATCACAGGAAAGAATATACTTTTTTTCTTAATATATGTTTGCCCTCAAGGGCCAGAGCAATATATCTTTGGAATCACAAGTCAATTTAAAAAAAAAAAATCATTGTCCCCTGGGATATAAGATATAACAGAATCACAGAATATGCCAAGTTGGAAAGGGCCCCCAAGAATGGAGTCCAACTCCGGACCCTCTCCAGGATCATGCCCAGGAGTCACAACATGTTCCTGAAAGTGTTGTCCAAACACTTCTTGAACTCTGTCAGGCTTGGTGCTGTGACAACTTCCCTGGGGGAACCCGTTCCAGTGTCCAGCCATCCTCTGGTGAAGAATATTTTTCTGATACTCAACATTAACCTCCCCTGACACAAGTTCAGGCCATTCCTTTGGGTCCTGTCATTGGGCACCACAGAGAAGAGACCAGTGCCTGCCCCTCCTCTTCCCCTCGCGAGGAATTTGTGACTGCCCCGAGGTCTCCTCTCAGTCTGCTCTTCTCCAGGCTGAACAGACCAAGTGACCTCAGCCACTCCTCATACAGCTTCCCCTTAAGGCCCTTTGCCATCCTTGTGGCCCTGCTTTGGATGCTCTCTAATAGTTCAGTATCTTTCCTATCCTGTGGCACCCAAACCTGCTCCCAGGATTCGTGATGAGGCCGCCCCAGCGCAGAGCAGAGCAGGACAATCGCCTCCCTTGCCCGGCTGGTGATGCTGTGCCTGATGGCCCCCAGGATATATTTGTCCCTCCTGGCTTCCAGGCTGGATGACATTTAGCTTGCCATTGACGAGGACAATTTTAAAGTTTTACATCTTTGGAGTTTTTTATAAGAACTCTGGAAATACTGAGTCCCAGTTCTTAAATTTTTCTTTTATTCCCTTTCCATAATTTTTAGGTCAGAATATCCCAATTCACAAATTTGTCCTAGAAATACTCTAAAGACTGTGGATGTCTGAGCTTTTACTGTATGTTTTACAATGAAATGAAATTCCTATTTATTTTTTGAAAGTTGTTTGTAGATTTGGTTTTTTTAAGCAGAATTTGAAAGATCTATTTCCTGTGTTGCTTTTACTTGCTTGGGAAGCAAAACTCCCTGGAACTCTGAGAGCAGCACTTCATAAATGAAATTTACTATTATTGGTGGTTTTTCCACAGTAAAAGCTATTGTTAGCGACAACTGAATTGCAGCCTTAAAGCTCCCTGTCCAATATTATAATGTTCCAATCTTCTGTTTGGGCTCAAAGATCTTATGCTTAGGTTAAGCTAAACAATTTTGGTTGACTGGTTGACTGAAGTTGGTTCAGGTTTTTTTTTAGTTGGAAAAACATATTTTACAAGAATCTGTATACAAACAAAACCACATCTATTTACAAAACAGGATATATCTTAAAACACTCATTTTCATTAGAATGCAAAAAAATGGAAGTTGAAATATGAAGGTCAGATGTTTTGCTGCTGTAAATATTGTGTTTCATTTATTTAAATGAAACTTTGCCTGTTCATAAATGTTCCTCTCAAATGTCTCCTACTGATATGTCTCAATGAGGAGTTATCATTCATAACGTGCTGATCTTACTGGTGAGTGGGAGTCAGTGCATATGTGCAATTGTGATAGCTGTTACTTGAAACTTAAGTAATGTTTTTCATGACTTAAGTAATTAAATTAAACTTTTGAGAGGTTTGCTAGATGTCTCATTACAGCTAAAGCATAACCTCAGATTGGAAGTTTTCAAATGGTACTTTGTTCTCATTTCATTACTACTTAATATTAGAGAGCAAGAAATTCAAAGGTTTCATTGTAATATGAATTCTATACAAAACCATTTTGTGCATTAATACATAACCTTTAATTGCATGGATAATTTCTTAATGAAGTAGCATTATTTTTTTATGGCTGAGGTTATCTGGCAGACTATGTTAACTTTATGAATCTTATATAATTTACTATGTTCCAATGGTGTATGCTGTAGGCTGCCTGAATAGATAAAAGGAGTTTATGAAGACTGTTAAGAAGACTGAAAGACAGGGCAACAAGATGACACAAGTCGGCCTTATGTGTCCTATTTCATAACATTTCAGAACAGGTGGAACGGCTTTACAGGGAGAAATCAGTTAACTGCCTATATTCAGTGTAGGAGCTTTGGTGTAATACAGGAAATATTTTCCTTCTAGATAAAATACTTCTAGATAAAATACTTATTTAAAAACAGTCTAGCTCAAATTATTCAATAGGTTCTCCTACTGAAAAAAAAATAGGAAAGAGTAGATTAATAAAGCTTGGAAGAAAGTGATTCAGGTCCTATTTCTTTCTCTTCCTGCCTGGTTAGAGCATTCATCTTGGTTGATGGAGGCACAAAATCAATTTTCTCCCCTGCTTGAAAGGTATTAATCCCATATTGTAACAAGGACTCCTTCTTACAACACTGTGATGTATATTGGGGTGGTTACACTCAGTATCTCCCCTCGACTGTGACCCTGTAAGTACTGGATATGTATCAAGAAGAACAAGTCTAGCAGGTGATAGCTTTAAGGGTATTTCGTTCATTCCCCCAAGTTTGACAGACTTTGTCTTCTGAGCCTAGTGGCCTGTATTAACTGCAGATACTGAGCAAATGATGCCTTTTAAATATCTTCCAGATGGATGTTTGGATTTGAGACATGAAAATCTCATTCAGAACAAGAATTTCAATTAAATATGCCCCATGATTAAATTGATGTGCTGTTGTCTTTCTCAACCACTGAATATTTAAGTAGATAAGCACCACCAGGTGAAACTGAAACTAGCTTACCCCAGAGTTTTGTATTATAAGGTACTTAGCATATTCTGGAGGTACATAAAATCTGGTAAGTCAGAGAGAAATTCTGAGTTTGAGTCAGGCACTGTGGGGAGTAGTTATGGGGAGCAGGTATGGGAAGGATATACAAAACAAGGGGTCTGGAATATATGAGAGAATGGCTGTCATCAGTGCCACCACATGCATCCCTCAGTTATATGAATGGTGTTTAATCAGGGTCTTTGTAATTTTTTTCAACTAAATATATTCAAAATGGAAATAAAGTTATTGTGTGCTATCACAAAAATATTTCATCCCATCTTCAGTTAATATATTTTCCTTTTGAATTTGTATGTATATACATATATCTAGTTTTGTGTATGTGCAAAATATATCTACATATGCATATATATTTACATAAACATCTGTATGTATACACTCAAATTATTTTTTTCTCATTTTTAGGGGCATGATACATGGTATTTGCTTTTTCTGTTTGCTGTGCCTGATTCCTTTAAGTAAGAAATGTTTGTATAAGGTTTAAGTCCCTGAATAAAAAGGGAATTTTTTAGTAATTTCTTGCATTCCCTAGCCTGGCATGCTGCAGGTGCTGGCTGAGTGTGCTGGGAAGGGAAACTGCCCCAGGGCAGGATGTGTCTCACAGGGGAGAGTGGGCATTGTAAATACTGAGAAAGTGATGAGAAGAGTAAAGGGTGGCACAAAGGCAACTCCGGGACATGACAGGGGCAAAACAGTGTAGTTTCTGGAAGCAGAGAACGTGGGTTGGAGCTGCATGTGGGTTGGATGGCCACTGCACAGAAAATCCCTGAAGGGCCTCCAGGCTGAGGGAAAACGTAGAAGAAAGAGGCTGTGCTTTAGGGTGCATGTTTGTGAAGCCTTTCATTCTGTCTCTCTTAACTACTCACAAGTTGTTCTGTTTCACAAGATGTTTCTAACATTGTTTGCGTTTTTGCTAAAGTATAAGCAGGATTCTGATCTTAAAAGTCCTGGTAGCATTTTGGATGTGACAGGTTGCATGATTAGATCCAATAAAAACAGTGGCAATATAATGTGTCATCGTAAAGAAACAAGAAAGTGCTTATTATCTGCTGCATCCCAGTTTTAGTAGTCTCAAGGCTACATTAAAGAACACACAAAGAACCATGCACAAGCCAAACACCTTTACTTTTTCTGAAGAGAAGGAACATGGTGGGCTGAAAGGCTGCTAGAAGAGTGAAGTGATAAGCACTTTGGGATGACTGTGTCAGATTGGGAGCTAGCTAAGCAACATGAAAAAGTCTAAATAATACAGGCGCATCAGCAATCAGCCCTCTTTATCCTAAATGTTTGATCCCTTTGAGGAATCAACAGAAAATGCTGTGTTTGGCAAAAGCTCTATTAGTTGCTTTAGTCAGCTTTTGCCACAGTCTTCCAGAAGGAAGTCCTTTAAGGGAGTGAAACCTTAAGCCTCCTACATTAATTCAAATTGGTACCCAAGTGTAACTCAGGCCTTTGTCTGAGCAGTATTACTGCAGAATACTCTCTTGAAGGTCACACATTGGAGTGGGTGCACTCAGTGACATCCAGCAAAGGAGTCCTGAAAGAAGTCTTTTAGCTTGGTAACCAGAACAATAACTTTCCCAAATACTTTCTGCTAACGAGGAGTCCAAATTCTCACAGCTGCTTGGTACATTTTCCCAATGACATAATACATTTCAGAAGTGGAGGAACTGAGGAGGAGCCTAGGCTTGAGCAGAAATCCAGGTGCTCTTGCACAGAGCAGGTGCCATGGGGCCAAGAGAAAGAGAAAGAGAAGGAGAGGGCTGTGTCATGGGAAAGAGGGGGAAAGTTGTCTAAACCCTCACTTAAACTAAATCATAAAAGACAGATCACAAAGATGCAGACTGAACATAATCAGTTCTCACAGATCTACAAAGGCATATAAGCTTCTGGGAAAAAAGGGTCTCTTGAATTATTACTTTAAATATCAATCAGCAGTATATTCAGAACCTGTGATCAAAGTCAGTCCCCAAGGGTTGGTAAGCATCTGTTTGACACATCATCCAAAGTGTTTTAATTACAAATCAGAAAGCTTGTTCCTCCTGAGGGATAATGAGGGAGACTAGATGCAGGCTGCATGGGGAAATGTATCTGAAAAGTCAACTGTGACCCTTGGAGATGGGTAGTGGCATCCTGGTCCTTGGCTTCAGGAGGAAAGGCTGATGAAAACTCAGATCCCGACACCCTTCAGGTTGTGCTTGGACTGCAGGGATCCCTCATTCCTTCCCTCCTGGGAGATGCTGCCTCAGCAGGGCTGAGGTTCATAGCCTTGCAGCTGTGCAGGATGAGCAAAGAGCTGGAGCCATGCAGCAGCCTACAGCATGCAGTGGAAATCCTTCTCCAGTTGTGTCGCAAAGGAATCATCCTCAGTGTAACACCCAGGCACCACACTGGTGTTTTCTGCTCCCAGCCTGCAGAGCCAAAACACTGCCTGCAGCTGTGGATCTGGTAGTGACTCACTCATAGGGGAAGGTATGTCATCTTTTAATCAGTGATATGTGAATTAAAATCCGGTGAAATGCCTCTTTTCGTAAACATTTCTTTCTGATACATGCTGCCAACTGTTTTAACAGCTGCAGAAAGAAAACAGTCCTTTTCTAAGTTTCTGCATCTAGTGTATCAATCTTCTGTAGCAGTTTTAAGCTAATTCAGTGGTAGTGTTAATGAATAAGGATACATATATTTATAGTTTATATGGTCCAGATTGTTAACTTTACTTTAAAAATATTAGCAGACAAAAATGGGAAATACCATATTAGTTCTCATAATAATATCATATATCTTCATATTAAAGATTTTAAGGCTGTTGGTGGATGAAAAATTACAAGGCAAAAGGAAACTATGACTGTTAATTGTACAATAGATGGGATAATGGGTACCAAAGAGGGTTCTTGATGTGGTAGGTGACTGCAAGCAATGAGCAGTATTTCTACAATATTTGAGAGAGAAGTGGATGTGTTCCTCTCACTTGTTGTGTTTGTTTGTCCATTTGAACATATGCTATTGTCACTTGGCAAAGTACCCCTTCATAAGGTCAATTCTAAAACATTGGGATTACTCCTCTTGATTTATGCTCTTATTGTTTTCTGCATAAATAAAGCTATGGCCTCTTCCTTCCAGTTAATGTGCCACCAGCTTAATTAATTTTGACAGTGGAAGAGAGTGCAGGAGACAGCTGATATTAATGAGCTGTGCTAACAACATTAGGAACTGGCTGGAACTATTTATTAATAATAAGAGTAGGGGTTTTTATATGCTTTGGAACAACTGCAATAAGTAAATCCAGACTAAACTCAGAATTTTATGTTATGTGCCTATCTGTATAGAGCTACTGTATCCCAGGAAAAAAACTTGGTTTGAATCTGAGCTCTGTGTTTATTTCCACACTTTAAAAAGTTCATTAAATTAAAACTCCTGCTTGCAAATGACTTGTCCATTTTGAAAACTAACATATGACTTATAGCTAAGGGAGAATCTGTAGTTAAAATTTTGCAGTTTGATGGATCTACACTTCAGGGATTACTTTGTCTGTGGATAAGTCTATTTCCTCCTCCATTTTTAAACTACTAGTCCCCAAGTGTCCCAGTTAGATGGCCATTGTGCTATGTAACATATATTCATACATATTCAAAGCATGTACATTTTTGTATCAACAACAACAAAATGTTGTTAAGATGAGAAGAAAATAATGTGCCAACACCAAAGATATTAATGAATCTAAAGATCAGCTAATGGTAGGGGGGCAAAAACCCCAACAAATTCACAGTATTCCAACTCACCTTGAAGGGAAGCAACCCTGACATCTTCAAAATAAGGAAACTGGGGCAACTACTATGATCACACATCTAAACAGATGTCTAAATCGATCCTGATTATGGCACATATTTATTTCAGTCTTAATATCCTGTGAGTTGGAAAGATGGCCTACTACCTTGTTAACTTCTGTTTTGAGCTGCTGCTGTTCTTAATGAATTTATTTCTTGCATTTCTTTATGACTTTCTTCACTCTTCTTCTCCATTTGGGATCAAAAGGTTTTTTTTTTTAAGCTTTAGTTATAAAGATTTCCCTCAAGCTTCTTATTTTTGGCCCAAAATGATATTCCTCTTCTTCCTCTTTATTACCCTCAGATAGCTACTATGTTATTTTGGGCCTGTTTCTTCCAGAAAAGTAGGGACAATGTTTATGAAGTTCCAGGAAATACTTGTTCAAGCTGACCATGAAAAGGCTTTCAAGTGTTTTCAAAGAATCTAGGAAGGGGACTAAGGTCATCAGTATCCTGAACACAGTAGAAAAGGAGAGATCAATATAATTCAACTTACTTCATTGCTGTGATTCCAGAGCATTTGCAGTGTAAGCAAGAGCAGTGTTTGACCAAGTCTTTCTATCCACTGACACATTCACACCTGAAGCTATAGTGGAGTGCTAATAGGTGATGGAAGAGTCCTTACTCTTTGACACAAAATAATTTTCACAGATATCAGAGAAGAAGGTTGTGTACTGAGAAAGAAAGATGCAGATGCTAAAGAATGACTTTTGCATAGGTGAAATTGTTTATCATTTCAACTTTCATACAGAAAGAGGAAAGAGATCCAAGTTTCAGGGTGAAAGCAAGGAAGAGAGACCCAGCTACCTACTCCTGACACTACAGAGGAATCTAACCTGGTGTGGAAGGGTGAATAAACCTCAGTGAATATAAATGAATCAAAGCTTTCTTAGACAGTGTTAACATAGAAATCCCCTTTCTCTAATGCTATATGTATAGTGTTTTGATAGTTACAACACATATTAGGTATTATAAAATTAGATTTTAGATAGAAAAATCGTGCTGTTCTGTGTAACACATTTTTTTTTATTGGTAATTAATTCCCTTAGTGTGTACATTTACACAAGATTAATTGTAGAGTGAAAATCATATTTTTCACACTGTTCTCAGTGATTAGTGTATTTAGCATGTAATCAAATATTCAAATGTGTATTCATGTGAAGTGATATTCTAGACCTTAGAATATTTTGATATTTATTCCAACCGAATACCTCTTCATTTTGAAGAGGTTGTAAAATATTTTGCTCTTTAAATTAAAAGCTAAGTAGGACTGATATGTATCCAGATCCCATGAACAAGATAAGTGAAATTTTCCATTCTATAAAGATGGTAAGTATTATCAGAAGTAGTAACTAGTATGAGACAAAAGTATGCTTGCCATGACTTAGGAGAAGGTGGCATCAGGGAAAGATCTTCAGCTGAGAGCGTGAAAATCAATTTACAAGTAGATTTTAAAACCTGGAACTAGGTTATAAGCAGAATTAAGTTGTTGCAGAACAGCTTCAGAAAGCTCATGCGTGAAGTCCTTATCCATGGAGAGAAAAGGTAATATACTTACACCATAACAAAAATGAGATAATAAAAGTAAGTGATCAACATGTGTTTCTGTCTGCAGCAAATATAGACTTGCACAGCAACTGCAAAGAAATTCTGTATTGACTTAGGCAAAATACATGCAAAAGAGAAGAGCAACTTTTATTTAGAAAATTAAATAGCAACAGCCAAAATTACAGTTGGATGCCAGCAGTTATTCGGTGTGTTATGCAAGTCATTCAGGTATCTCCTCTTCCAAGCACTGTAAATTATTACATTCATTTGATGGCTGATGGCCTTAAGGTGGCTTCCAGTTAAGAAAGGAAAAATAAATTAATTACCAACTATATAATTCCTGGCCATGCTAGGAGCCCTCACCATGACATGTCTCTCCTGTTCTTTGTCATCCAACTAGACAATAACAGCTAAGCAATAATAGTACAGGTACTTAATCTTCTTTCAGTGCTGGACCAACACCTTTACCTTGGGCCTGAAAAAGGTATTAAAAAAAAAAAAAAAAAAAAAGAAAAAATAGTCCTGTTTGTTACTTGGAACATAACTTCTCTCTTTAACAGTCACAGCTAAAAATTACCACATAATGTACATAGGTACATTAATATCTGCAAAAAGGCATCAGTACCAAGAGGTATTTTTAAAATTTCTGGTGAGTTTTGGAATTCTAATGTTTGGCAGAGTTTATTTTTGTACAGATTTCTATTGATGGTGAAATTGTAAATTATTGTAAGTCAGAATTCAATATTGCTATATACAATATTGTGCATAGTTATTAGAGTATCACCTGCAGATAGCATTTTATAGTTTTAATTCCTTTTGGTCTTAAAATAGATCTTAAATTGGTCTTAAATAGGTCTTAAACCTATTAATTTCAATCCATTCTGGAATTATTCTATTGAATTTTAATATGTCATTAAAATAATATTTTCTGCATATTCTAATAATTTTGTATGACAAGACCTGGAGAAAGTTTATCTTAGCACCTTGTGTGGTGACTGTAAAATTGGTATATCATTCATGGCAGCAGCAATGCAAATCCCCATGAATGTGGAATAAGAACCAGTTTCCATCAAAATGGTTTGGGTTTTTTCTGAAACTTAAGACATTCAGCAAGGCATGAAAAAGCAGAAATGATATGAATGTTGTCTGTTTTCATTTTAAAGGTCATAAAATGCATTTATCATCCTTAATATCTTTTATGTTTCTGTAATAAAATGATATTGTTCATGTGTTTTTCAGGCAGTCCTTGTATGAAACCCAGGGAGATATAATGAATACTATTTATAAGGGCAGAATGACAAGATTATTGGAATGAATGCTCTATGAACTCTACATCTTAAGGGTGAGTGAATAAAATTTTCCATCAGCAATATTAATAATTATTACAGCTTTGCTACTTTAGGAAATAGTGGGCTACTGAAGTATGTTTCAGTTTTGACTTGTCACTTAGTCAAATATATGGACTTGGGTAAGTAGGAGCGCAATGGTTTTGTCTCCTCAGCAGAATACACTGGGCATAGCCAGCAAGTGGAGCTGTCAGAATCTCTCTCATGGCACCCTCGCTCCCTGTTCTGGTCCAAACTGCAGCAGTACAGGCGCAGAAGCAATTTTTACCCAATGGCATATGTTGCACTAGGGACTGAATGGCCAATTCTAGTTCCAGTCCCTTCTACATCCCCTCTTCTATGAGTCCCTGGAAGAGAGGAACAGTAACCTGCCTTTGTTTTTGTTGTCATTTAAGATTCTGTAAGAGGATTATGTTGGTGAGCAAGTCCCAAAATATTATATAGAAAATGTTTCTACATTCCTAAACTAAAATCATTAGGTCAGGTCCACATCAAGAATCTGAACATTCTGGTTCTGTTTAATGGCTCCCTTTTTTACACACATAAAGAAACAAAAGATGCTACATCTGAAGTATAGGATTTTGATTTTACAATACCCAAATTGGAGAGATGTGTTGTTTGTGAAGTAAAATTGAAAACAGTGAAATAGTCTAGCCAGCACACCTGAATGGCAGATAGTATGGTTCTGAATTTGTTTACAAATAGGCTGTGGGCTCCTGCATAGAGAATTTTGCAATTTTATCAGTCACATGGTTGGAAGTTTTTTCCAAAGTTACTCTTCTCTTGTTAAAATACATTTGTTCTTTCAAATTTTATGATGACTTAATATGTGAGTTTTCTCTCCCTGTATTTGTATTTCATATGTGTGTATTGAGAACAATGCAATGCGTTTTCAAGCTCTATGTTTTGCTAGACTAAACAAGCTTAGTTCTCCCTTCAGCATTTCAATAGTCCTCAGCAGCTGTTCTGGTACAAATTAATCTTTCTTGAATATAGGTGACCAGCTTTATATATGGTATTCCAGATGGAGCTTCAGCAGGTATTTGTACTATAACTGTAACGTTTAGTAATATCAGATAGAATTACCATATTATTTATAGTCTTTACACTTTCTTCATGGTGTATTGCTTTGATACATATTAGTCATCCTGTAAAAAAGATCTGTAAAACTTGAAAGATCTTTAAACAGATTTCACACTGACAAGACAAAGTGGTTTTTTCTCCTGCCTTGTTGTTTGTAGGAGACTGGCACTCACTGGTAGATGCCAATAACAAAACATTGTAATACCCTTGACCTTGTAACACTACATGTCATCCTATGGTAACAATAAATGTCACCTATTTTTACCACTAAGCTCTAGTTTTTTCCTATAAAACTCTCTAATTATCCAGTTCTCCAGATGTTGGTGTTTGCCGACTTAGTTATCAGCATATTTCATAACCACAGTTCTTTGTTTCATGCTGAAACAACTAATTTTCTCAATATCTGCCCCAGAACCAATCCTTGCATAACTCTATGAAGCAATTCCCAGTAGCTTGATAGATATTTCTCCTTTTCATACATTCCATAGTCATATCTAAAGTTCTCCTTCTGTATCCTGTCCAATGTTGCAGTTTACAATTCTGAGCTTTGAAGTTAGCCAGCAATTTTCCCAGGAAGTATGCGTATGATTTCTTCACATAGATTAAATATGTAATGAGTTATTTCTTAGAAATGATGATGCCATTATTAATCATTATTCACTATTGGTAAACATGTTGCATTTTATTATCACACTCAGCGCAGAGTGGGCTAAATGCTAAAGTTTCCTTTCACCTGGCCGTAAACAGATCAGGTAGTTCTAGCCTTCAGGGTTTCTATATCATTCCTGACAGCACATTCCTCATCAAAAGCTAAGGTAAAATATTTATTTAGCTTTCCAGTAAAACTTAGTTTTCCTTTAAAATTTAACCTTTTAGTATTTTCTTATTTTCTTATTTTTCAACAGCTGAAATCTTTTATTATTGTTGTATTCATTATTTTCAAGCTTAAATTTTGTTTTGGGGTTTCTTCTTAAGATCTGCATTTCTTTCTATGATAACCCACCTTTTTTATTTTGTATCATTGCTGCTATTCCTAATGTAGTTTTCAAAAAATTACATCTGGGGTCTTTTTTAGTAAGTTTTTTTTTCTCCTTTTTTCTAAACAGTTTCCAGAAAATCTCTGTGCCTTGAAAGCTTTCATACTGAGGTCTCTAAGATCTTCAGCTTAGATAATGCCATTCCTAATTCCTTTGATTTCTCAAAGTTTTACAGTTTCTCAAAATTTTCCAATTTGAAGCCAATATTAAACTATAGACCCATCTTTATTTTTATTAGACTGAGATAAAATCTGAATTGGCATAATTTCCAGCTGGTTCAATGAAGAACTACAGCAGGCACCACACCTCACAATACCCAGACTGCATTAATAGTCTTTGTTTTCCAATGCCTATTTGGACAAAAACTTTTCCATAGTGAGAAATGTACTAGTAGGATATATTTCTCTAGAAACAGAATACCAAAAGTGTATATATAACAGGAAACAGACTTTTTTTTTTCCTCTCTGGTGTCATGAGGCAAAAATTATGGAGAGAGTCTAAGAACCTTATTTTAATCAATATTATCAACACCACAACAATAAATAGGTAAGAATAATTGCAGGCATATCAGAGTGAATACTTTTTTGTGTAAAAAGGAATAATAAGCCTTTAACTGATGTCCCTGTTAAATATATGTTCTTTCTGAAAAGAATAATGCTATTTTTGATGGAAGATACACATTAGAACTAGAGAAAGCTGTTGATGATTTTGCTGTCAAAAGTTGTAGTTTTCCAAGATCATGATGCTTCTATGGAAGTATTCCAATTTCTGACCAACTCTATTATAAATATGGACTTGGGGATCTGAGGAGTACAGTCTTTACCCATACTAAGTAGCAATGGTCTCCAAAGATTTTAGTGCTACTGGAATATTTTGCAGGGTTAGATCATAAAGGAGTTAATATGTACAGAATAAAATTCCAGTGCAGAATAAATCTCTGAAGTCTGACAGAAATGAATGAAGAGTCTCTGTCAAAGTAAGGATACAAGCTGGATACTGTCTTATGAATCCACGATCCAGAATAATCAGACCTGCACTATTACACTTATGGCTTGAGGGGTCAACATCCCATAGTCTGATAAAATAGATAGGTACAAGAATCCACAATTTCACCAGTCAAGACAGATTGTGCAAGAACTAAAAATACAGTCTGCTTGGAAGATTCTCTTAAATGTTAAGGAAGAATAAAAGAGCTATCCTGGAAGGGAGGTGAAAATTGCATACAGAATATTCTTTGCTAAGAAACACTAGTCATAATTTTTGTTGTTTTCATTAAACAAAAACAAAAAACGTAAGATCCAGTTATATGCATCTGAAAAATGAAATTAGAATTAATACTTTAACAAAGGAAATGAATAAAAATCACTAGTGGTGAGGAGATGGTGCCATCTTTGAAAATATAATTCTTCCCTTTGATCATTCAAATGCTTTCAAAACATTCTATAAACCAAGCAAGTAGTTGTTTTCTGGAATGGTGGATAAACACGTTATCATCTCTAACATTGTATGACACATGCTGGTTTTAAATGATGACTTCAGTAAAAGCAAAATTTGTATCATTACATTGTGATTTAGGAGAATCTTATTTCATGAGTATTCTTGTTTGGTCAGATTATAAACCATTTATTAGCATTCATTTTCAGTAATTCATATGTTTCACCCCACCTAAAGATATCAGAACTACAGCACTTGTGTCAGTTTTGCTGTGAATGCAATATGGCAGTAATCTATAAAAGTACTGACATAAAAATCTGATTTAGGATGGTGTGGGTGAATGTCCTGAACAATTTAAAGTCGGAGACAAAGCACATTAATTCTAAGACAGTATTTCTGGCAGCTGCATTGGGTACTTTTTGTAGGATGTGTGAACAGTCCAGACCTCTTGAAACACTACTGTGTGCTACCCAGACAGATCCTAGTTGTGCTGAGTGGGCATAGCCTGTACACAAAGGCAACTCAATTCATTCCACAACTTTGTCGTCCAGATCAATATAAACACTGATATATCTCCACCACATTCTCAACATTTGAGTGTGACAGAAACAGTCTCCTAAAGTCCTATAAAAAGGAGAATTCTTTCAATGGAATGAATCAAGCTCAAATGTGATAAATTTTCAATTGTGTTACATTTGTTAACTGTTTAATCAGCACTGGTTTAATATCAAATGAAGTAAAATAATTTGAGAAATGAAAGTCTTTTTTTTTTCCACCTCCCACCAAATCTAGGCTGTTACCTAACAAAGTAGATTATCATTGCTATGCAGTGCATAACAACTGATGAAAGTTATCAGATTATAGGTCTTAACAATGCATAGTGAAAGATGTTTGATTTTATTTTATTTTAGAATGCCTTTTATGACAGCATGTTCTAGCAGATCATGTTGATTAAACAACTGATAATGCCATGTTGTAAAACACTGAGATTCTTGGTACTTTATGAGGAATTAGCACTAAAAATTGAACTGGGCTTCTCCTTTCTGAACATAGTCTTATTGAAAAAACATCAGTCAGAGTGCCATTATTATTTATTCTCTGAGATAACTACATATTTAGACAGAGATAGCAGAGACAAAAAACAATGAAAGTGAAGTCTAGTCCCTAGCTTTCTGATAATGGAGATTTTTAATCTATTTTTTTAGAATTCTGATGTCATGTATGCATTCACTACACTTAAAAATGCTTTTATGTTGCTTCAGTTCATTACCCTGTACTGACCTTATGACAAAAATGTTATTAACTCTTTTCTTTGATAATTAATATTGATTGCATGTTAGTCTGTGAGCAAGTAAAATGGCCTTCAATTCCAGTCTGTAGAAAACCTACTCAGAAATTTAAGAGGTATTTCTTTTCATATCTTTTAGCTTGCTTAATAGTGCATCTCTCTTGCCCGAAGCACTTCTTATTGTAGTTAGAAGGTGATGAGTAAAGGAGGCAATAGTTTAATCATTGCCCATCCACAATTTCAGTGCTTGTTAATACTTTCAGCTGAATCTTTCCAAGCTGCTTTCCCAAAAGAAGACATGAGAAAATTAAAGAGAATGTGAATATATTTCTTGAAGCCCCAAAAGACCATTCTACATTTGTTGTTTGATTATTTGTATTTGTTCCTTTCACTCTACTGCCGAATCTACTATGGTCAAATAATGAGGGCCCAATCATTATTCTTCTTGCTTTTCAGGAATGCCTCAATAAGGCCATCTTTTAAAATAAAACTCAAGATTTGTTCAGCTCAAAGTAGAGAAGGGCCTGAAATAAAATAACAAAGATTCCTGAATTTTAATAGAGTTAATATCTGACTCCTAAATTTACAACTCAATTTCATCATGACACTGCTGAAAAGTGTATAACTCATCATACAAAACAAAAATCTGAAGAAAGTAAAATTATAAATGAGATTATTTTACATTAAAGAGAGAAAAGGGAAGGAGAAAATGTGGAAAATAAGAAACAAAAAATCCAGCTAAAATATTATGAAATAAGGCATAAAGTGTTTAGTACTAGAGAAATGCTTCATTTTATCCTTTAAGTCTTTATATTTCTTAAGCAGAAAATAATTTCTCAACATATATTTGAAAATCAAGGCATGCATCTAATGGGTTATAATAAGAGTTTAGGAATCCGAGAAAGACCGAAAACCATGCCTTTGAAAATGGAGAATAAGAAAGTCCTAAAATTATGTCTGTCTTGCTAAGCATAGATTTGAAACAAAATCCTAGAAGACTGTGTCACTTCATTGAAATGTCAGAGAGTGGTAGTCACCTGTTAAGCTGAGCCAACATTTTGCCTAGGAATAAAACTACATTATATTTCCTTAGAAAATAGACGTCCAATGAAAAAGAATATTAAATAATAGAAAATACATTTTAGCAACTGTGTTCACCACAGATGAATATTTCCTCACAGGAACATCATATTTTTACAAATGTATTCTATACGCACATATTCATTGAAGAAATCTAATGGGTACCCTGCAGATTTGGGGTGACATTCACATCTCTAACACTGGAACAGGTCTGCTGTTTACCATGTGTAAATATGACTAATATGCTTTCTTCCTTTGACATCATGGTTGTTCCACACAAGCAGTTATCAGCCGAGGCCAAAGGCTACATCAGCGTCTAGCTAGGCAGAAAAGTACCCTGATAAAATGCAGAAGAGATGACAGAGGTAGAGGAAAAAACAGCAACATATAGCACAGATATTCATGTGGGGTTTTTTGGAGTAGGTATCTGTGATAGATAGGCACTGGAACACCTGACTGGCCAAGATTCCCCAGGGACACACTGCAAATAGCTGACCTAATTGCAGGTGCTGGCATTGCTGTTTAAGTCAGAAATTGCCAGCAGTTTCCAGAGAGTTTTACCTAAGGAATTTTGTTAATTTCTAATTGTGGTAGAGTGAATTCAAACATTATTATCAGCAGAAATTATTTATGTTCCTTTCATTAATGCTAGAAGCATGCTATTCCCTTTTCTCTGCCAGCAAATTGATTAATTTGCCAACAGAAATATTCACATGTGGGAGGAAAAAAAAAACAGAAGCTGCCCCTCAGCTGGTATCATGTGATAGCAAAAGCCCTGAAAGTAGACAGTCACAACAGAAGATGGGTGACCCTCCAATTGTTTCTGTCTTGGTCATGGTCTTCCAAAGCACATAAAAAGTACTGAACTGAAAGTCTCAGGTGAGGAGCATTATCGTTTCATGAAAAGCAGTTTCATATCATATAGGATAAATTAATGTATTTTCTCAAGAGGTGTAATTTTCAACATTCACCCATAGATTTTATAGCTAGAGGGGGTTACTAAGAACATTCATTCTGAGTTAGTGAATACCATGGAATATCAGGGTGTCGTTATATCAAACCCATTGTCTGGATCAGCTAACACAGTTTAGAAAAATATCAGATTATCTTGACTTAAATTCTGTATGGAGTTGAGGGTACACATCCTCTATAGACAGAATTTTTCAGAGCTTAATTATTATTATTCTTAAAATATGTGTCTTATTTCTGGTCCTGGTTTGTATAATGTTAGGTTGGTTCTTGAAATATCCACCTGTAATATAAACAGCCAGACAAAAAAACAGCCAGACCCTCTTCCAAGCTCTTCATACTTATATATCCCTCTGTTTTGGAAAGAAACATTTCTGTTATTGAGATTTTCTAATAAATAACTGATCTGTGAATTCTGTCTTTTGGAAAAACATGTCTAATCTGCAAAAATAAGATAAAAATAACAGAAATTATGCATGAAGGTTCAGATATTAGAATATTCTTACAAGAAGCCCAGGTTGTAGAAGAGATATTTTTCTTTAAATGAATGCCAAATATTCCTCCTAATATTAGCTAATGCTAAATAGTGTGATCACATAATGCTTGTACTTATATACACACTTTTATCCTAGACAGTTCAGGACAATTGTGGAACTGAGATTGAATGAGTGGTGTTTTAATAGGTTGGTGAATCTGCCAGGAAGCTGCCCCTTATCCTAAGGAAAGAATTGACAGGCTATGGTTTGAGTATCAGAGATTAAATATTTTTCTGTTTCTTACTTTCATGCTTTTACCGTATGTTGTAGCTGTTTCTGTAGCTGCTCTCTTGCCATCCACATATTTGCCTACTGAATCCAGATACAGAGGAATGCATCAGATCACCTCCATGCATGGATGTGGTTGCATGAACGTTCTCTAGTACTGAAAGCTATGAGACTGGAGACTTTTCCCTTTAAAACAGTAGGCTACCTAAGGACAACATTTTTAAGTATATTAAATGAAATGTGATGAAGTGGGAATGGTCTTCATAGTGTAGTAATTTTTGTGCAGAAGTGTGGAAGTATTAATGTTGAAGTCTATGAGCACAAAATAATCCAGTATGACAAGAAAACCTTTGCTCTTTAGAGTAAATAGAGTTTGAAGATAAATACAAGTAAGACTAGACACTTTTGATGCAAAATTAAGGCCACTTAGATGCCTGCAATTTACTGACAGAACTGAGACAAAGAAGTTCTACGGGAACACCATATTTGCAGAGGAAAAATGTACTGTTTTCTTTCATGATTTGCATTTGAATTGATAAAACCATTCTCAAGATGAGTGGTTGCAGTGGTGAAAGTGTATGGGAGATTCAACTGCTTGAGTTTAGTACAATATAGGACCTAAGAAAGCATAGCAATACAAAAATTTGTCACTTAACAACAGTATTTTTATCCCACTATCTGCATATTCAGGCATGCTCTGAGAACAAGTTTATCCTGAGAAGTAGAAGATAAAGCTATGAATCAGCTGCTAATTTTTTTAGCCAATGAAAATATTGACTGAGCCATCACTCTTGGATTTTATACTCCAAATATTGTTGCATTCCAAATCAACTGCTATTAAGTAAAAACTTATTGAACTCAGAGCTAAACAAAGGAATCTGCTCAGCATACATATCTTCAGAATTTATAGGCTTGCAGCAGGATTAGTGAAATACCATTATTTGTTTCATCATCATCTTATGCCATGAAGAAAGTCATTATTTTTTAAATTTGTAGTTATCTATTTCCTTCAGTCACAAACAGAATATTTTTCTGCCAGTTGTTTAAACTCTTATAAGGTTATTTACAGCATTTTATTAAGTAATACTATAAATATCAGTGCCTGTAACAAGTAAACCCAATTCATTCCAACTGAAATAGCTTTTGTTGTCTGAATCAGGGTGCCATATCTACCTCAATTTAGGATTTGTTTTGTTTTCAAATAACAGTTTGATATAAAGTGAGCACTGAATTCTAGCACTGCCTCACTGGTATGTTGAATGCTGAAATTAACACTAGTCTTCCCATCAAGAACTGTAAATCTACTATCACGTGGTATTTGGAAAATTGACTGCTGGCTCAAGTGTCTTATAATAAAACAGTTTTCAATGCAGTATACTGACAATTTAATTTGTCTATTCTTTACTGCTCAGAATTAAGGAAGGGGCATCATTCCAAGCTATTTCTCCAAGATCATTAAGAAGCAACATGTCTTTTGACCTCTGAATTAAACTGCAAATCTCTTTATATACACAGTATTTTGCAGTGCTGAGTTACTCTTTACATTAACTCTCCAGCTGGTTTACTTTCCCACTGAGAAAATGCAACCACTAGTTCAGCAAAAAGGAGATTACCATGAAATAAATTACTGTTTTTTCAAGGAAATTAAAGGTTTATGGAACACCTTGATTCAATGTAGAGCTTCATTGCTATTCTAGAATCCCCTAGTCGACTCAGCGCAAAGCATCTTAATTTATTTCTATTTATATACATAACAAGAAATATCAAGGTCAAAGTTTCTTTCAGGAATTAAATTATGTGAAATTGCTTGGAGTTTATTTACTTCTCACAGTCATGTTGAACATAAGCTATTAAGCCTACCATATGTGCAACCATTAAGCATCTGACCAAAGACTTTTCAAAATGTCTTCATTTCTATTAACTTTGGACTTAAAACAGATGTGCATTCTTTACCAAGAAAAGTACTAAATGTGCTCAAGGATGCATAGGTAATGATCAAATGGGTGTATTTCATAATCATGATGGAATGAATAGAATTGACAAAAGGAAAAAAAAAGGAGGAATGGAAAAAGTTTGGACAGGAAAAAAAAAGGGGCATCTAACTGGTACTCCCAACTTAAAAGATTGTTTTTATCCTTATAGAAAAATTCTATAAAACTTTAACGGGAATGTTGTAAAAATTATTTGGTCTTGCTCATATCAAAGTTAATCCAAAAGTTGCAGTTATTTTTTAATGAGGTAGGAACAAATGCATATGCTATTTCTCTAACCAGCTTGTGGACAGAGTAATAGCAGCCATTGTCTGTTTTCTTTCTACAGGTTTGAGACAGACCCACAGCTGGGTCATCCATTGCCTCTCTATTGTCTCTCCAGTATTAGAGCTCCATTCCTTTTCTCAGCCTTTTAGTCATACAGGAGCTCTATGGTGTCAAGATGCTTGGAGCTCATTTAACCTCTCATGGCTGCAGGCAAAACAGTCAAACTTACCTTCTTTAATGTCTAAGCATTGGTCCCATAGCAAAAGCAGTGATAGAGAACAGGTCCCAGATTTTATATACATAAATTAAGAAAATAAAGGTATTTTTTAGGTTGCATTTTAGGCTGTAGTCCTATAAGCAAGTTCCTGCACAGGAGACAAGGAAGTGGATTGCAGTGCCTGTTCTGTAGCTACCATTAGTGTGTGTTGCTAATCTATATGGAATAGAACTGCTTTCAGTTAAGGCAGGGCATATAATGGAGGAGCTGAGGTACACTTTTAAAGCTGATTCTCTTTATCTTATTTTCTGTCCTGTTATGTACAGATTCTTTCCACTGTATATTTCAACTTAGTGTAATTTATGTGTGGTCCCAAGAGATTGCCCTTAGCAGAACTCAATATGAATATTTTGTCACTTGTTTAGTTCTGAGCTGTTCCAAAACTTTTTTTAAAAATCCATGCATTTATAAAGAGCAGCAGTCACTGTTAATGAAACCACAGACAGAAAGGAAGGGATTTCTTAGGTGCAGTGTAGAGCCAAGTCAACCCTGAACAAATTGACCATGTTCAAAGGTTTGATAGGGCCACAACATCTATTGCAAAGTCTGGCAGAGATATGTGCAAGAATCTATGTCATCTCAGAGACACTGGAATCAAATGCAACTTCATTTTAGGCTTATGAAAGCAATGCTAGCTGTGGCTTGGCCCTGCAATAATACAGTTATATAGCTGTTCTTTTTTTTTTGAAAGGATGCATTAACTGATTTTCCATTTTACTGGGTCTTCACACATGTAAACTATGTCTGATCCTGACCTGGTGAAATCCACATGCTGTTGTGCTGTGTCACACATTGTAACTGGCCCTGAATTTCATTTTCTCACTTGACTGCTACTTAGCAGTAATATGCATATCCAAGAACTTAACTGCAGCCACAGGATGTTGTACAGGTTTTGGTTTTGTTTTTTGTTTTTGGTTTTTT
>VZTX01010265.1:62953-87642 GCA_013400915.1 Pardalotus punctatus
TTGGCCAGCAGCATGTCCATCATTTTCAGAGCCAACAGAGAGTGGCTCTGCTGGACAGGGTGAAAAACATCCAGAACTGTCGCACAGGACACACAGGAGCCATCTTTGTGCCCCTCCCTACCCACTAGCAAAAACTGGGCCAAGTAAAACCACCACAAGAGCTCACTGATACCTCTAATGTAGTGTAAAGACTGAGGTTCTTTGTTTGCTCTACTGAGTGTTGATGAATTACTGCTTAACCACTTGTCTCAGTGGTTTTATATATATGTACTTCTTGATATCTTGCAAGGCTTAGACTGGGAAATTGAAATTTAGTTTTGTTTTAGGTTTTTAGGGGGTTTGGTTTGGTTTGGTTTGGTGGGGGTTCTTTTGTTTCTTTGTTTTTGGTTTTGATTTTGGGGTTTGTTTTTTTTGCTGGTTTTGGTTTTGTAGTGACAAGTCAAAATGGAAAATGAGGTAGTTGCAGTCAGTAAACTTATAATAGCCAGATGAGAAATCTGTGTCACTCCTATGTATGTTTGAAGTATTTAGTCTGTTCAGGAACTGCCTATTTTAGGATGACATTAGTTACCGCAAATTGGTAATCAAGCTAGACAAATCTGGAGGAATAAAAAGAAAGATTAAGGATGTAGTGAACAATATGTATGTTTCTGCCAGTCATAACAGCTGTTAAAAATGTCTGTTAGATGTTTTCATCGCCTTTGCTTTCATCCTGTTATTCTGTGATAGCTGAAAAGAAATGAACCATCTTTTAAATTTTCTTTTAAAATTTATTTCATAGGATGAGTTACTTTAGACAAGAGGTGAACCAAAGGTCATGTAAGAAGTACACTGAATAAAAAAGAAAATGGAGATATAAATTATATAGTTGGACCTTCTCATAAAAAAACATTAAACTAATCTGGAAGACAGTACCATGTAAAGTGAAGTATATTTGTGGGAGAAGGTTAAGCACTATAGATGGCATGGACTTTATCCCTTATTGAAAATATGACAAAGTTTCTCATTGGCTTTAATGAGCTTCAGTCTCTTGTGATATGAATTTGAAAGCGGAAAGTGGGAATATGGAAGAGACTTGTGCCTTGTGAGAGAAGTGCACACCTTGTTCTGTCAGGGATTATTTTTGCTGTATTTCTGCCAATGTAAGGTTTTGCATTGTAAGGCATCAGTTGAGAGCTGAAGAGAAATTCCCTCTCTTTGAACACAACAGTGAAGGGAGAGAGATTTCTAGATTCCTACCAAAAGATTTTGTAACCAGCTGTTTGTAACCAGCTCGAGTGCCAAGAATAGATAAAAGATACAGCACCAGAACTTTTGTTGCAAGATAGCATCCAACAAATTTCAGAAAATAATGATTATTAGGATGGAGAATGTCCATTGGGTAAGGTAGGGGAGATAGTTAGAGCAGTGGAAACTTTTTATCCTCAGTGAAATAGTTTGGACCTGTGGAACCAAAGGGAAACGCCAACAAGGAAGATGAACAAATGGCTCAAACACTAATAAATCTTCAAGGGAGTGTGAAGAAAGTTTAAAATCTTGGAAATGTGACTAGAGAAGGTATTGCTTACCTCACAGCCTAAAGAAATAACATTATTTGGGCTGAGCTTGGCCTATACTGGCATAAAAAGATTAAAAATTTAAGAATTTTGAGAGGTATGTGTGTAACTTTACACATGACAATAAAACATGCAGAGAAGAGCTGATAAATGACGGTATGGCAGCAAATAAAACAGGATTAAACATCAGAAAGATGTATAGTTATACATCTCTGTAGGTGAGAACTGCAGGTAAGTAATGTAAATAGTGAAATCTTGGATCGGACACCAAAACAGCAAGCAGTAGTTGAATGGCTTGTGCTCTGTTTAGGACTTCAGTCATCAAATAGTGCCACCAGAATTATTGAAAGCAGTTAGTAATGTGGTAATCATGACATAGCACAGCCACAGTCTGACACAAATCATTCTGGAAATATAGATATAAAAGTAAAGATGACAAATACCACTGCATGTGGTTCTGTAGCAGATGCAAAGTAAAAAGAATAGCCAAGAATAAACTAAAATCTGCTTTAAGAAAAAAATCATTTTAGGAAAGATTTATAAGCCAGATTGTATTTGGGTAGTACTGTAATAGATCCCTAGCCTGGATTTAGATAGGAAAAAATATGCAGAAATAAAGCAGGAGAATAAGTACAGAAGATTCAGTCAGTACTGAAGAGCTTAATCTCCTAATGATAGACCTGAAAACACAGTTAAAGGTTTCTATATTCTGGAATCTCATAGCTGACAAAGTTTTTAATCAGCTATCAATAATGAAAAATTATGCCAGAAGTGATTTCAGTAAGATGTTATAATATGATCAAAATGGCGATCATGGGGGTGAAAGAGAGGTGGGGGAAAATTGGTATCAACAATCAAAACTTTATTTCTGTTAAACAGAAGAACGATAGAGTTTTAAGTGATAAGTTTTAGAATTTCAGATGCTCACACTTTTAATCAGTGAAGAGAAATAGTTAGTAAAAGTATAGGAACTAAGAGTTTAAGAGCTTGAATTTAGACGAGGTTCAGAATTTCTTGAAATCAAAGAAATCTGATTTCTTAGCAAGGTAAAAATGTTATCAGAAATTTAAACAAATTCCAGATCCCTCTTCAGGGCATGATAGGATTAAAGAAAGAATTTAGAAAAAAGGTGATGAAAAGCTCAATTTTTAAGAAAACTTGGATGGTACAGATCAAGAACTGCAGAGACAAATACAGCCTAAAGTAGGACTGATCTTACAATAGTAAAATCAATAGTAAACATTAAGCACTCTACATACAAAAACCAAACAACACAAATAAAAGCAGAATAAGGAAAAAGTGGTCATTAGCAGTTCAGATTATATTGATAAAGTCCAAAAGACAAAGTGAAACCTTCATCTCATTTTATCCTAACGGGGAAAACACTGAATAAACTAGAATACCAGACTATTAGAAATGAGGATGGAGACATTTCCATTGCCAATTCAAGTCAAAATAAGTCTCCAAGATTTTGAGGAATCAACTATGTCTTACTATGAAATTCAATGAAAAAGAACCCCAACAACAGTAATGAACAAATGAGGTGTCTGATTTGGTAGTAAGGATTTTTAGTAGGTCAGCATGTTCTAGTAGGGAGAACTGTTTGAACTAAATGATGATGCTAGTGGAGAACAAGGGTTTTGAACAGGTCACAACAAAATCCATCTAAAAATTAGGAGTTTTCAGTGCTGCAGGAGTGGTGGTCTGAATGAATGAGGCCACCAACTGGAGTATAGAGCCATGAAAACTGGTACAAGTCAGTCTAAGGAAAGCTATACTGGGCTGTGGTGTCTCAGGACTAGACTCCAGAGACCCCTTCTAATTCCTAATTACTAGAGTAACTACTTATAATTTTTCCAGTCTTTTTTTCTTACACAATTCTTCCCTACTCCATGATATTTCAGAGTTTTAAATGTCAAAATGAATTATGCAAGGGAGGTCTCCTTTGTCCGCTTCATTTTGACAGACTTCAGTCTTTTATCTGAGACATAATTTTTCTGCAAAATTACACTGATTATTCAAACACTCAAAGGAAAAATCAACAGAAATTGAAACTGAAAAATTAATCTGAATTGGGTGTATAACTTATATGTATTAAATACAGACTTCATTCATTTGTCTTTTCCCATCATTTTCAGGATATATTACTTGAAATTATTGCAGAAACATTTAAAGCCATTCAAGTCATCAGCACAGTAAAAACAAAGCCAAAATCCTAACAAGAAAAACAGAAACTACATAAGAAGAAGACATAATTCTTTGCTCTAGTAATCAGTTTTGTTTCAAAACACCCGTAGCTCCTGCTGTGCCTCTTTAGCAAAAATGTTAGTGCCTCTGTCTCTGCCTGGCCTTTGGTGTAATTAGCGCTAAAGTTCTGTTCAAAGCACCTCTGAACAAGTTGCCATCCTTCATTGCAGCTTCTGTCTTCAGCAAAGATAAGCTTCTCTTCAAAGCATGAAACATCAAACGAGTCTCCGCATTTTCAGAAACAAACTTTAGTTTGATGCTCCCTGTGTCTTTCTGCCCACAACCTAAGCACTCTTGTGGCTAGGCAAAAACTAATTCCTTCCTCTGGAAGCTCTTGTCAAGGACTGGGAACAGTGCATGGATTTGATTTTTTTATGCTGCAGAAGCCATAAAATTTCAAAGACCCTCCAGCTAATTTTATTAAGTAAAATGACATCACTCAGCAGTCCTGAAATTCTAGTTCAGTGCATGTAGGAGAGAAAAAAGAGGTAAAGAAATCCAACAAAATCTCTCTCAAAATATTTTAGCTCTTTAAGTTTCAAATCTCAGATACTGTGTAAAAGTAAAGCTTTTCTGCCTCTAAGCTGTATGCATAGAAAATGTTTGGGTTTTTTGGTTTTTTTTGACCTATCTTTGTTAGACTTGTAGGAAATTTCAGCAGCAGAGATGAAGAATGCAATTCTTTATGCATACACACAGGTTTTTATATCCATATGCTGATATGTATCTATACATCACTGCAAACTACCAGATGAAACATAATCCCTAAACCAGTAAGTTTTCTTTTGCCTAACATGAGGCCTATCTGATGAGATCAGTGCCTACACTGCAATTCATTAAAGACAGCACATAATTTTCTTGAATCTTTAACCAAGTGATATTGCATGGCAGTACATTCAGTATATCTTGCACTGAAACTTAAATTTGATTGCTTGTTGATTGTTTAGAATGTTTACTTTGTATGTCCCCTTTATTGTTCAACATATTTTCCTCCGAATTTGGGGTTTTGTTCACACACTTATTTCTTTTATGCCCTTAATCTGGTTTTAGCACGTTCAAAAAAATTTGCTACTTACCAATGGCCACAGTTTATCACCTGGCATTTTTTAGATTATGTCAGATTTTAAACACACTTCTGTAAAGAAGTAACTCAGGGTTGCTAAGTTTCTTTCAAGACAAGTAGCCTATGATATTGGTGGTAGAAATCAGAACAGTGTTCTTAGAGAAATTTCTCTCACCTGGCTGGCTGTGGAGGGAAGTGGGAGAGAGACTTTGGTGGGTGCCTGGTGTCCAGGCAAGGGTCAACCTACTACACACTCATGACAACTTCAGCTGGAACTGAACTTGGCCTCTGCTTTAACCCCTAAAGACAACAAAAACATCCTTAAATTGCATACCACAGCATGTGTGACACTGGTGATTAATTTCTATACCTACTGCTGTAATATCTATTTATCACTTAGACTAGTAGTATCACCACTAATTATTAGCAAAATTGTACCCATAACACAAAATCAGAAAGTAGAAATCAAAAATATGCTGTAGATGAGAACACTGATCACTCTAACCTAATATATTCTGCTTGACAATCACTGTAAATTTGAGAAAAATGCAAGAACAATGTGGAAACCTGTTTTTAGAAGCTTTTTTTCAATTCTCCTCTGTTGGTCATTGCACATGTCCTGAAGAATGAAAATGTCAATGGATTATTTTAATTTTCTCTAAAGTAACTGTAGAAGATCTTGCAGTGAATTCTGAAGTTGTCTGTAAAATCCTTATATTTATTTTTAAAAAAATGTAGATTCTACAATGGATTAATTACACTTTCAGGTAAATAAAGCATGTCCTTTATTAACTTTTAATTGCCTGTCTTGTAGCTGGAGCATGGCTGATTTTGGATAGCAAGATGAGGTTATTTTAATTTTAGTTGACTTTAAAATCAGATGTTAATGAAATTTTATTTACCCTTCTTTCATTTCGTTATATGCTTATCTTTTAGTGGTAAGAATTTTCTCTCTTGGGCCATAACACTTGATTTTCATTTTGTCATTCACATCTTGTGATATGAAAATAATTCTTTTAGTTTTGGATGAATGGCTCTAGTGGCAATGTTGATTTCAAAAGCTCCCGTCACCCTCCAAACCCTCACTGTGCCTGCTCTTGTTATCGCTCCAGCAACTTGCTAGGTTGTCAACTGTGTCAAACCAAATGACTGCATGGCCAGGTTCAACCTGGACCAAAATATTCTCTTTAAACCCTGGTGTCTCTTCCTCCCTCCCTCCTTTTTTTGGCTTTGTATTCTTATATTTTAAGCCGCCCTCAGTCCACAGGGGAATCCAGCAAACAGCTGAACAAAGAGGACAGGGAGCTGTGACAGCTTGCCAAGGCAGGAGCTTCTTAAGCCGTACTGTTTCCACAAACCCTTCATCTTCAAATTGATGCTTCTGTCTGTTAGAGAAGCTATTTACAAGATCGGATTTTTCCAGAGAGTCAGGAAAAATGTTCCATTGCCTGTATACAACAATCTGACAGGTATGGTGATATGCCCCTGTTCAGGGACAGGCTCAGCAGCTCTTACTTCTATCCTTCTACTGACACAGGTGCAGCTCTTGCAGGTCGCACTTTAGTTAGTTGTAAATACTGCTTTATCTTGTTTGAGAAGGTGTAACCTGGTAGCTTTGCCTCATGTAACTCAACAGCTTCCCAATTCACATCAAGTGCAGATCAGATTTTTATTTCTTAAGGCCTTTTAAATATAGTGTGCAATTTTAATTTTAAATTAGGGAATTTGGCTGTGTGCAGTCATTTCCTAGTTTTATGTCGAGCAGTCAGGAACCCAGATTGTATTAAGTGATGCAGTAGATATTTCTCTGACAACAAGGTCTAATTTGCATATATTTATTTGCTCAAACATTCATGAGATTTGCGTTTTACTCCACATTCTTAGAGCTGTTCTTAAGCCTTTGCAGATGAAGCAGCAAAGACCTGCTGCTAGAAGAGCTTTCCATCTTACGGAGGTTGAACAACAGTTGAAGCCTTCTCTTCGAAGGAGAACAAATAAAACAACTTTACCAGCAGCTTAGTTCCTCTAGATCTGCTCCTTGTTCAGGTGCTCACTTTTTTTCTGAGATCTCAGGCAGTTTTCATCCCATTATTTATATCCAGGATATACTATTTCTGCCTCAATTCCAGTGCTGCTTATCCTGCTTATCTGTTTTTTCCTGGAAGTTGTAAGCACTTAAATATAACCTGTAGAAGCTCTAAGTCATGCTCAGAAACCATCTTGGTTTCTGCATAGAGAAAGAGTCCTTCATCAAACGGTGGCTCCACACCGTTTATAGCAGCCCTGCCCACAAAAAATAGGTGACATTAAGAATGGTCTTTTTTTGTGCCAAGAGCACTTTACATTTTTCTAGCAATTTAATTTTGTTTTATGATCTTTTTAGGCTGAAGCTATATTACTAAAGGTTAGAGTGAGTCATTAGAGAAATGAACTTAATCTGGAATCTGGAAATCAGATTTCTTCTATTTTATTGTTCAAACTTGACATGTGAACTTTGTGATCAAAGCAATTTTGGTAACACAGGAATGTTTTATTGATGTTGAATGGGGATGGACAGTGTAAAGGCCTTTTCTGCTTCTCACATCGCTCTGCCAGGCAGCAGGCTGGGTGTACCCAAGAAACTGAACTTAGATGATGAAAGGGATATTCTGTACCACGTGATACCATGCTCAGCAAAAAAAAAAAGCCGGGGGAAGATGGAGGAAGGAGAAATGTAACTTGAAGATACTGCATTTGTCCTGTCAAGTTACATGTGATAAAATGCTGCTTTCCTTGAAAAGAATAAATATCTGCCTGCTGATGTTAAGCAGTGAATGAATTCTTTATTTTACTTTTCTCAGCACACAGCTTTTGCTTTACTTATCAAACTGTCTCTATCTCAACCCACAGCTTTTCTCGCTTTTACCCTTGTGATTCTCTCTCCCATCTGACTGGGATGGGGAAGATGAGCAAGCAGCTGTGTGGTACTGAGTTGCCTATAGGGGTTAAACCAAAACACCGTGGTTAGAGAAACCATGACAACAGCAGCATTGAATAGGAACAACACTGTGTATGGCTTTAAAAAATAATTATTTTAAAGAATATAGTAATCCATTTTAAGTAGAAAACAGGCCGCATTATATATCCAGTTCAAAATTATATATTTGACATAATTAGATATCTGGGGGACAGTGTTAGTAGGGTTGTTTAGATGAAAGAGTCACAGTTTGTATTTCTGCAAATGTTGAAGCAAGAAACCTTACCTTGGTAGCAGCACCATCTTGTCATAAGGCTGAATGAGGAAATCAAAACGTGGAGTGCAGAGAAACCTCTGACTGTCTTACCTAGAAATGCAAAAATGAAGGACAAAAATGGAAAAGAAAAAAAAGTGAAAAAAGACAGGGCTCAACAACTCTAGAAGGAATCGCTTGTCACTGGAAAAGATTTGAAACTTGCAATAGAAGTCAGGTGAAGCAGACAAAAGCCTACCTGGGACTGAAACTTTCTCACCTCCAGGGAAGGTCTTACATTGTTTCAAAAATATAGAGGGTTTATTGGGCAACAGTATGTAACAGAAGAAGGTGCTTAGCAGACTGGCAACCTATCCTTGTAAAGAAAGAGTTTTCCACACTCAGGGCTTCGACTTATCGAAGATGTTATTCAATGAGCATCTATGTCCTGACCTCAGATGTGGAAATATTTGTGTTCTTTTGTGTTCTGTCATTAACAACTCTAGTCTGTGCAAAGTCCTGTCGAAAGACATTTTAAACAAGGAGGCAGTTGAACACATTTTCACCCGAGCAGTCATATTAAAAGGCGTATCAAAGCTTGTCTGCACGTGTGAGTTAGTATACAGCATTCAGGGCTGTGATTTACAGCACCACCTACTTGATACTTCTTCCACACCTTGTTACTCGTAATGAGCATTAGTTACTTACAAGATAATATAGATTTTAAGTTTCCCTGCCCAGGGTGTATAAGCCAGCAGGTGAAGGCAGACAGCTCTGTCTGTGCTGTCTCCAAAGCAGAAGAGCAAGGTAATAGAGACACTCCATTTGAAAGGTTCATCTCTGTATGCTGTGGTCAGGTTTGTTTCAGTTTTTCTACTTAATGCAACAGATGAGTAAACTACACTTCATTTAGACATGAGCTAAGACCCTGTGGCCTTAGTATTCTAGGTGTCCCTTGCTCAGAGCAGTTCTCTAATTATTTTAAGATATTTGTCTGTCTCCTGTACACATTCAGGGTATGCAGGCTAGGAACTAATAATGATTTGGCTAGAGGAACTATAAAATCACAAACTAACTAGTTGAAATTAACAATATATATCTTAAAAGGATTACCTTGTCATATTTGGAGATGTAAGCTAAACAAATCTTTTTACTTTTCTCTTTAGTAGGGATTGTTTTAGAAAATTAGTGAAGTATTTGTATGATCAGTAATCCATTAAAAGCACTGCTTTCCCTATCACTGATCCTTGTAAGAAAGATAGGAATTTTTCATTTTATCCTGAACTAATTATATTATCTTTCATAGTAACCATGAAAGAAAGGAGCTATACAAAAACTTATTTAATTACATACACACTATTACATTTTTATTAAGATAGAATTACATCAAAATTATTATTATTTCTAATGTGTCTACACAAAGGGAAATTTCAAAATAGTACTAGAGCTCAGGCATTAGAGGATAGCATTAAACAGCTATAAAGCAAAAGCCGCTTCTTTTAGATATCTTTCAAGATTATTTTTGTTTTATTCAGTTGCATTTCACATGTGCCTTTTGTAATGTGTATTCAAAGAGAATCCACTGGTTTTAGTGGAGAAAACAAGTGATTTCTATGTTAACTTCTATAATATGCCAATGATTGAACCACCCCAGGGTGCGTGCTTTGTTTCACAAGCAAAGATCAGGTAAGGTCCTGATTCAGCAGTATCTTTATTTAATGGAGAAATAGGGATTACACAACTTTACAGTGAAGGCTTGACAATCCAGAATCAGTCTTGTTAGGGCCCCAGCATGCCCATTGGTAATTGCAGTGATCTTTGTGATCATTCTTTAAGAGCTACAACTCCTTTTGCCACTGGCAAGTAACTTCAAAAATGCTGCTAAGCCAGGAACTATGACTTTCGTGCAAAAAAAAAGATGTATATTATCTCACAAGGGGCTGTACTGTGCCCAAAAATTATGCAGATGTATGCAGAGAGAAAGCAGAATCAACTTTTTCTCTTCATCCAGAGCCTGTGAGGCTTGTATAAGGACATTGCCTAATTGTAGCCTTTGGACTTGATGAACCACAGGGATTTCTTCTTTGCTACATTTCTAGACTTGTGAGACTGCCCCAAAAGGGAAGTGGGAGAAGAAGAATTCTTCTTGTAAGCCATCTATGTCAACTTGAAATATGTAGAGACGAGAACATAGGTGATGCACTTTGGAGATCAATTACCCGAGCAGCATTCAAGTGCCTTGATTTTATGGTTAAATACAATTAAGAAGGTACCTTGTATGCAAATTATCAAAATAGACTTGATTTATTCATTTGCCCTTGAGGCATTGCTGAGAAAAACCCTAAATTAATAGTAATTACCTCTAGAAACAAACTAAGCAATATCTCAACTTATTTCCAAGGGCAAATTCCTTCCATCAGTTTCTGAACTGTGAAGTCTTTAAGCTTGGTCATTAATATGTAATTTAGGTATCGATTATGAGCCCTTTAATTCTGATCATGAAGTGTCTCATCAAAACCTACTTATGAAGTCTTGCACTTCCTTCTGATATGGAAATGTCCCAGACTTCACTGTACCAACATAGGAATATGCATTTATAGTCTGCACTTTTAAATAATTCCGTTAAAAATTGTCAGCTTATTCTTTAAACTTGCACACAACAAATACTTCAATGAAATGTTTCAAAAGTCATTAAAATAAACTCAATTCCTACTAAGACATTATGTAATTAAAAACATTCCTAATGAGGAATACTGAGTTCTTGCCTTTATGTTTTGTTTTGGAGATACTGACACTGCAAATTTTTAAATTTCCTTTTTCTGTACAGTTGGTTAGCAGTTCCATTCTTCACTAGGATTACTGTGATGTAGCAATAAATAGTTGCCAAAAAATATTACTATTAATTTCACAGGGTTTGAAATCTATCATAACCACTAGCAAGACAATTTTATGAGCCTGGAAGCCCCAAATTTAAATCAGACAAATCTATTAATGAAAAAGTCTTTTCTGGATATTAGGACTTAAGATCACCTGAGGTTTCAGATTTGGCCACAGAGAAAAATATCACTATGTGAATACTGACTTTGCTAATTTGTTGCATTAATTCTTTTCTCTGCAAAATATAGTGCATTCTATTCATAGAATTAACCTATATTCCTTAAGAAAATATATAAATAAGTTTAAGATTGTTTTGCATTAATTACAATTGAAATCAAAACCACTTCAATTTTCTTACAGTTGGCAAATATTTCCCGATATTCTTTCCTGGTCTACATATATTAGTATTATGGGATAGTGCAAGGTAAGATATGCAGTCAAAGTTTTATTGCCTACTACCAAAAAAAAAAAAAAGGTTTTGCTAAGGATTTTGATTTTCTTATAGTTTATATGGCTAAATCATACAAGTAGTTCAACCATTTCTTGTATTTTAGCACATAAATGAAAAGCAGAGGCAAAAGAACAGTACAGAGTTGCTTTATCTAAGGAAGAAGAAGGACTCAAATTACACTGTCAACTTTAAACTAAGGTTTTGGACAGTTTTGACTGATTACCATTGATTAGTTTGGCATGCTGCTGTGGAGAAGAGAACATAACATGGTGGGTTAGGAGGGAGCCAGGCATTGTTGATGCCAGCCTCCTGGTGCAGAATATCTGTCTGCATTGTAGTACAGTCACTCATGATCTCTTAACTATTTCTGGGCTCTCAAATAACTGCACGATGTTCCTTTTCAAAGGACTTGGCCCTTTACATACACTAGATTCTTCTGCTTAAAAAATATTTTGTGCTCTAGCAGGTTGGATGTGCATAAGGAGTAGGAGCAACCATACCTCTAGACAACAGAATATGTGCTAAAACCTCATCTACTGGTTATCTGCTTGGCCACTTGATGAAGGATAAAAGTGACTTGCTGTTGTTGGGGCAGAAGCGCAACTATAGTTTACTGCATTGGGCCATTGCTGCTCAGATTTTGTCCTCACCAAATCAAGACTCCAACTTAATATGTATACCATTGTTTGAGTTGATTATACTACATGAATTAAGTAGCCTTGTTTGCCATAATGCTCTACTCAGACATCTGATTGTAGAGTTCAACACCCAAAGAAGTAGATGCATATTATTAGCATCTGCTAATGAAACTAATTATTAAGCATCTACCCTGAAACACACTAGTGAATGCAAATGTGGTTTTGTTTTGTAGTTCTGATACTTACTATTCATAGAGGTATTTTTTACTTCTGTTTGAGGCCAGAAGGGAGCATTATGTCATCTACTGTGACCTTAGGTATGATATCTGCCATTGAATTTCAGCCAGTTGATGCCAACTGTTTCTTTTTTAAAAGTACATTTGGTCTTGTACCAAAAATCAACAGTTAGATTCTCTCACTTTCCATCAGTTTAAGTCAGTGCACAAACATGCTTCTTTTTAAAAATTCATGTTCTCTTTCTACCTTGACTGTGTCTGGATTCTAGTTATTATGGTTTATTAAAGATTTTCTTTGCTAAAGCAGAAAGATCTTTAATGCCAGGTATCCGCTCCTCAAGGAAATACTTATGCACTGTGTCAAGCCACCCTTCAATCTTCTTTTTGACATGCTAAACAGATTAAGTTTCTAAGTCTCTTCCTCTAAGGCATTTTCTCAGCACTCAGTGATTTTTGATTCTTTTCTCTGCCTTCTCCAATTTGTTAAACATGAACAGCAGTAGAATATGCAGTATTCCAACAATGCAGTCAGCCACACCGCCCTGAGAGATTAAGTCCCCACTTTGTTGTTTATAGCCAAGGATCAGGTTACACTGAGGTTACTGTGAACTGTTTTTCTCCTGTAAATCCTTTTCAGGATTCCCTAGTCCATGACGAAGTACTGACATTATTTCTTATAGATGTATAAAACATTATTTTCTTTAACAGCTTAAGCCTGCTATGTGATCTAAGTGATTCAACAAGGTTGGCAATAATAAGAGATAATAACAAAACAGTCTCCAAGTTCTGTCAGTGGTATGTCTAAGGAGATTTTTTGGTGCTAGAACAGTAACAAAAGTGTTCCATAGTAGCACACAGCTGCTCTCAGCAGAGTACCACCAGAATCATCCTCATTTGATGACTCTTTATTAACAGATATTCTGGTATATGACATATAGTTGTTGTATATCTACTTTGTTAAATCTACTTAAGTTGTTAAACATGTAGTTGTACAAAAAAAAACTGTCAAAAGACCAAATTTATTAGATTTACAGTTACCTTTATTCACTTAAAACAATTTCATCAAAAACTGAATATAATCCATGTGGATATATAATATCCCCAATAATTAAAAAACACCAAAGGCTTTGATGTCATTGTCACTTACCTTGATTTCCTACGACATTTATGATTTTATGGTTGTCATCCCTGTTTTTTTAATGTGGATTTTTGGGATGAAAATTGCCTATTTTTCTTTGTTTATACCCTCTTATTAACAGTTTCTGAACACAGAAAAACACACAGCGTTACTTTTTTCTCTTGCAATATGCTCTGTATCACAGTGTTTAACAGAATTTCAACAGTTGGAAAAAAAAAATAGAAAGAAACAACAAAACCAATGTGTAAATGTAGTATGTGTCTGCCAGTAGCACCACAAGTTTTAGTCAAACATGTCCAAGAAGTAACTAAATAGATTTAAAAAGTAGCTGGTTGTACTTCCATATTTTTTCATGTTTAATGTGAAACATTAAAATAAAAATATATCAAGAGATCACTGGATTTGCAAATTGAAACGAGCACACAAATTGGGAAATACCAACAGAAAAGCCTCATGAATACCATTGTTTACAGAATCCTGCCACACTGAGATTTAGATTGCATAGCAAGAAATTGTATAAAAAGTCTGTACTAAAGACACCGTCAGCATGGCAGTCTCATCCAAATTCTGTTCAATTATCACATAGGGAATGAAGCACCAAACCTACACTACAAAGCAAGGGTAGATTAAGAGATGTGTCTATGTGGATGGTATGTACCTATGTACACAGCTCAAATACGTTGCCTTGCCAATATGTTATTTTTGAGTAACGAGGTACCTCTATCTCAAAGTGAAGGTGACAGTGGTCTCAGGAAAAAATGATGGTAAAAGTGAGCTAAAGTGCCTGCACTTCTCTGTGTAGCTGGAACTGTACCGTGTACTTGCTGTGAACTCAGGCTATACCACTGCTGGTGAACAATCCTAGAAGTATTTGCACCATATGAAGAATCACTGGGAGTCATTGTAACTCCCACAGTATTGGAAATCCCCTGGAATCACCTGGATAAATAAAATGACCCCAGAGGAACTGATAAAGAGTTGATCCCATAACAACATGTTACCTCTCTTGGAAGAAGTGCTAACATAAAACAGATCAAGATACTTCTACCATGAAACCTACAATAAGTAAGACTGGGATGAACTGCCCATGGCATTTCTGTCAAATACCTTGATTTGGCAGAAGAACTTAGTTCTGCATGGCATCTATGAGTGATGGATGTGATAGGGTGGTGGCAATGAAACAGTAGAAATGCTCTTGGCCTAATATTACCAAGGAGAAGCACCAGGACTCAAGGAGACACATCACAGTTAAATAGAAACAGGTGATTTTGGTATTGGAGGCTTAATTTCCATCAGGCTGAAATTGTTTTCCCAGAATCTTAGGAGACTGTCAGTAAGGCCTACAAGATTAAGATGCTTATGTCCCACAGAACTGCCCTAAGGACCGTTGCAGTAACCTTACATGTTCCACAGGAAATTCCATGTGATTTCTTTTGATTTAAAGATTATAGTTTTATATGTTAAAGGTAGTGCTGCAGTTCAAAAGTTGCAGAATTTATTCTGTGTTTTAGTAGGAATAATCACAGAATTCTGAGTAAAATATACACACACACTTGTCTTGAAGGTTAGTTATCTGTAGCAGCAGAGAGAAGATAGCTTGGCAAACAGATCTATCTCCTCCTTAACCTGCACCACTCAGGTGTGACACCATCACAAACACACTCTTCAGTTTAAGGCAGGTATAATAATGGCAGGGCATCAAGAATGAAATGGTTTGAGACTGACTTACCCAAAAGTGAAATAATGTGCAATATGCATGTCACAGATATTATGTCAGCATAATTAAATTGGAAAATGCAATTAATCTAGCATTTCAAGTAAATTTGTGTGGATAATTTAAATTTACACCTGTCTAATTTCAGTGTAACAACAGCCTACTAAATAGGGATGGTAAATGATTCGCCCTTCACATTGGTTTAAAGGTCTTTACAAGGTGCTGTCAGTGGAGAGCTAGGTGCTCAGATTTACTTCAATATCCTTTCATGCTACTGCTAATTCATCTGTGACACGCATGGTTCATTGAAATATTTGTGAAGAGCAAATGCTTAAGGGTGAGTTTAGTCCAGACCATCGGAGATGTATCCATGAAATTTAATGAATATGATACAGCATGGTGCTCTACTTGCATTGTCTGCAATCTAAATACAAGACTGGGATGAAGACCTTGAAATTTAAATACTTAAAGTGTTTAAAAATTTATGTGCCTTTCATTACACACATCAAGTAAATTAACTCCTCACGCAGCTAAGGACGAAACAGTTGGTTTAGACGAATACACACAATGTTTCATACGTATCAACTATGGTAGGGACAGGCTGTAACAAATTAGGATATTCATAATTTTTTTTTATTTTTTATGCTTTATCTATCAATACTCCTGGCTTTGCAAAGAGAAGGCTTCCTAATTAATTTGCTGGTGTATGGAGGTATTTCTTCCAATCTTTAACTAAGGCACTGCAGTTTTGTTGTTGGTTGGGAAAGGACCTGAAGTTCACTGCAATTATCTTTCATATCCCTTATGTGTTATAGCTTTCCTGTTACTTCCAGAAAAGAAACTATGTAATTATTGTAAGCTCCAATTTTAAGAAGCAGATCAAATGAACATCTTAATAGAAAACCAGAGCAGGTAAGAGTATGAGAGTTAGGTTGGGTATGTCTGATACTCTCAAAACCAATGAATTCCAAGCCTCTTCTCAGGAAGGTGTCTGTTAACCAGTCTGTCGAACAGAGGCAATGAAAAGTAAATGCTCACTCCCATTGAAGCAGAATGGAGAGTTGAAGCATTCAGCTTACAAGAAAAACCTTGATAATGATTTCAGGTAAGACCCCATCTGAACTGAATTAAGCTTTCTCAGTCTTTCCAAATTTGCCATGAAGATAGATAGTACAGTTCAGCATATTGAGCTGGAGTTTTTTAAGGGAGATATAATTATAGTAGAAACATTTTAAAATAAAACTGTAGGTTGTGAAATAACCAATTGTGAAATAGCAATTCTGCTATTCTGCAGACAAAAAAACTTTGCGTGCCAGCTTCCACATTTCAGGACAACTTTTGGTTGCACCGGTACAGTTTCCAGTATTCCTTAGAACATCACTCCTTTAACATTTTATATACGTGATGTGTTATTTGTACAAACCTTCTAACTTCTTGTACTTAGTGCCTCTCAACAGCACACCCTTTTTTTGAATGATGGGTCATTCAGGTTTGTACTTTTCTATATTTATATGTGTGTGTGTGTGTGTGTGTGTGTGTGTGGTGTGAAGTTGTATCAGCCAAGTAACCAAGGTCTTTTCCCAACTGTCCTTATATTTTCTAAGACAAACCCATTTTACCTTTTAACAATGGGACTCCAACTGTCTCTGGACAGAAGCACGCTTGAAAGTCAGCTGCTGAATAATGTGGTTGAGGCTTTGAAACAAATTTAAAGTACTTTGCTTTAAAAAGCACTCTTGACTTGCACCTGGTTGAAAGCACAAGGTCTGGTGTGAAGTGTGTGTTCAGGCCTGTGCTTAGGAATATAGCATCATATATTCACTGCAGGAACAGTTTAGAAGCTTTACCCTGAATGTTTTTCTTCATAGTTATTCTTGTTCTCATCTCTTGTTACATTTTTTGTTCATAATGATAAACTAGTAAGCTCTTCTGAAAGGTAATCCCCTGTTAGCTTTGCAGCTTCTATGCTAATCTCTTGTTAGCTTTGCTGCTTGTATTCCTGAAGCAGATTTGCATTTCCTAATCCAGAGCTGAATCTCTTTGCTCTGGGTACTTACATTTATATGGATATGTATTAAATAATTAGCTGAAAGATCCTCCCCATAGAACCCAACACAGATTGAAGACATTTTATATAAGCTGATGTTTAAATGGCTTTCAAGCTAAATATGATTTTTTTCCTGATTTACCTTTTCATCTGGGAACAGACAAACCATATATTTATGACACAAAACAGTAAGGTAAGTAGGATTGGATTTGTTACAATCTTCCTTTCCCAGGGATCCTCTGAAGACACAGATCTGCTGTCTTCATTGTACTGTAGATATTCAGGTACCCAGAAAAAAAAAAAAAAAAAGGATGTAACCATTTCAGTTGCCTCTTCAGATTTTGTGGTTGCAAACAGACAGTAACAAACTGAAGTGGCTCTGCCTTGTGTAGCTAAACCAGGAGTGCCCAAGATGTTGAGGATTTCTATCTCCTATGCTTCATGTGCCAATGACTGTAACAACAGGAGTTCTGTTGTATTAGAAACACTACAAAGACTGCGTGAAACGTTTTACATTTGCAGTCTGGATATGCCAGGGATATCCAGACTGTTCTTACACTACAATGCTGATTTTCTCACAAGTGTCTTTTCAAAGAAAATTGTCAAAAAAGGTCAATAAACACAAACACACGTTAAGAGACTTGAGTAGTAACAGTACAGTAACATAGAAAACAGATTGTTTATTAGACTAGCTATAAATTACACTTCTTATATTTCTATGTGTACTAGAAAATATAGTACTGAGGGAGAATGTAACTTCTGATGATTAAATCAATTAGAATGTTGGGATTAATTTGTCAAGAAATTCTATCCTTTTCATGCTTATAACCCTAAATTGTGATTAAGCCATCGTATTAGTACAGAGCTAAAGAACACTTGCATTTCATATTTTTTAATACCCCTTAATTGGGAGAGATGATTCAATCTAAGATTCCCATTAAAGTACTTAATAAAGAGTGCAATTTTTTTTCATTTACTGTGATAATGGTAAAACAAGCATAACATGATATGTACCTTAAGTTCAGTCAGGAAATAAAGAATTAGTTTATTGTTTAAAAATGAAGCCTAAATCCTTGCTTATATAACAAAAGGTTATTGCAACACTATTCTGCAATGCCGTATTTTCGCTGATTAGTTTGTTTCACAGTGTATAGTGACACAGTAATCTGCTGACATGAGACTTGTTTTCCATCTTTTAATTAAATTGTTAAAGAATGATAGAGTATACCTGCTTGTAAGAACACTGTATTTTATGAATTCCAGTCTGCTTCTAAAACCTTAGATGTCAAACTCGCTTTGAAGCCTGTGAACATTTAAAGAATAATGTCTCTTTTAATCCCAACACACCTTTTCTGCAACTAGAATTTTTTTTATACTCTGTTTAGATGTTAAATATTTGTGCAAGTCATAATCTAATTTCTACATGGGCAGAAATAAAGAATATCGTTATTTCGGTACCAGGCACATGTTCTTAGATGTAGTTATTTCAAGTGCTTTTATCTATTGATATCAATTAAAAAAATCACAGTGTAAATGGTAAATATGGAACACATTAGTTTTGTCTGTGCTAATTTTGTCATGAAGAGAAGTCTCTAGAACCTAAGAATATTGATTGTCTAGGGCAGGTGATCACGCATAGATCACCTCAAGTCTTTATATCTTACTGCTCTCTAAAGTACATGAAAGGTGCTTGTGGCAAGGTGAACGTCAGACTCTTCTCCAAAGTAACAAGCAATGGAACAAAAGGAAACAGCCTCAAGTTATGCCAATGGAGGTTTAGATTCAATATTAGGCAAAATTTCTTCGATCAAAGTGTTGTCAAGCACTGGAACAGGCTGCCCAGGGAAGTGGTTGAGTCACTATCCCTGGAGTTTTGAAAACGATTTGTAGATGCGGCACTTAGGGACATGGTATAGGAGTGTTTAGTGGTGGGTTTAGCAGTACTAGGTTCATGGTTGGACTCATGTTCATAAAGATCTTTTCCAACCTAAATGGCTCTATAATTCTGTAATTATTTGGTTGACTGAGTTTTGAAAAATGAAGGAATAGGAATTGTTCCTTCCTGCAGTACTGTTTGTTCTAGATCATCTGAACAAAATTTGTTTTATCACTGATTCTGTCCTCCAGATTCCATCTGTGCAATAGTACACATAAATTTAAACTGCTTGACAATAAGCTTCTAAGCAGTACTTAGTGAACAAACATATCTAAGAAGTTTAGAAGAGTAAGGCAAATTTTAGGAAATCATGACTACAAACTGAGTGAAAAAAAGCAAGCCCAACATCTCTTGTTTGATCAACGTTTTTTGTTTCTGATTACACTTGTGCCAAGAACAATCTGTTTGACATAATATTTCAGACAGTTTTTATAAATAAAGACAAGGAAGTAATTTTGCTTTACATAAATGTCCTTGAGCTGAAAGACATTATTTCAGCTTAACTATTGACTTTTTCTTAAGGAGCAGATTTTTTCAGTGTTTGAGTATTAAGAGCTTTGAAAAGAAAATTTAAAATATCCATTAATGAAACAACAAAAAACAAAACTCAAGAAAACTCATTTGTATTATAACATTACATAGATTATAAATGCAAAAAATACTCCTGAAAACATGCTTTCAAATATCTGGAAGAGGCCACTGAATTTCACTTGTTCACTCAGGGGATAAGGTGTAACTTTGAACTACAGTGTATATGTAAGAATGGCATTCAGTCTTGATTTCAAGTGATTGGGAATATCTAAAGTAGCCTTTCAACAACACACTACTAGTATTGTGGACATTTTGCACTTTACTTGGCGTAACTCTAACTTCAGTTTCTAATCACTGATCCTTGCTAATGTCTTTTTCATATATGGTAAACAGCTATTGTCAAATTCTTTTCTCTACACATACACCTGTTGATTCTAATAATGTTTCTTTGCAATTACATAGTTTGAATTCCTCAGTCTTTATTGTAAAATAAGTTAGAACTTACATTAACCTCTTAAATAATTAATTTTGCTACGTTATTCTGGTTTTAAGTACATTTCATTAAGTGAAGGTACTATATGTAGATAAAATATTCCAGGTTTGGCCTCACTAGTTGATGCAGAAAAGCAGTAATTCTAATTCAATTTTATATCTCTTTGCTTATGCACAGAAGAATTGTGTTAGGGACCCACCACATGGCTACCGCATGGCAATGAGAGGTCATATTATATGAGCATAACCTCTAGGTTGCACCTAATTGCTGGTTTTCCATCCTGTAACTGTTCTCTAATTTTTTTTTTTTAATTATTTCTCTTTGGTTTTCATTTTCTGTTATTAGAATGTGGTACCCAAGTTTACTAAATTAATGTAAATGATATTATTTTAACAAGGGGATACAAAATGGATCTGTAAAAGGACAAAAATTTCCACCTACGTTGTGAAACATTCTGTTAGTGGCAGCAGTTGTAACGAAGCTCACAAAACTACAAACCTATTAAATATCACATCTGGCAAACTTTACTTAATCATGCAAACATTTGAACTCTGCTTAGGCAATGGTCTTACCATAAGAGCATGAGGTATTGGGTCACAGCACCATAGCTAACAGCTGAATCGTGATGTTTATAATAAACTGTTTGAGATGGATGGTTTAAGGTTTCCAGCAAGAGGTTAGAGAGTATATTAGAGCTGAACCAGGGAAAGGGCGGGGTGGCAGGTGGTCTTTGCCCACTAATTGTGAGAGAAGTGATTTATAACTGGCAACAGTGGTCTTTGAAGCTCTCGATATACACAGTTAATGGAGGCTAGTTAGTCCTTGTGTTAGGCAGGGCAGTACTGGTTAATCTTAGGAAGTTCAGAAGATGAACTTGCAGATTGGCAGCTCCTATGGGTACTAGAACTTTTATTCCTGAAGATACCATCCAAAGACATTGGGAATTAGGGAAACAGAAGGACGGTGGAAAAACTTTCCATCGGTCCTACATCTTCACAGACTAGCAGGGGAAGTGAAGTTCTCACTGCCTCTAGGCTTCTGATATGTTATTTCCTCTCTCCTCTCTGATATAGCTGTATAGGTAGGCTTTAAGATAGATACAAATTAAATGTTAAGAATTTATCTATATGTAGGGGAGATGCATGATAGCTTGAAAATTTTGGTCAGTGGAGAAAACCTTTTTCTTAGTATGAGTATTAAATAGTTTGCAGCATTCAAAGAACACTGAAATGATTTCAGAATGATAAAAATGCTTGTGGGAGGTGTTCATAGCCTGTGAACTGAGCTGCCATCCCAACAGTATAATTTGCTAGTCTTCCCATTTGGAGAATCTCTCCTGATGATTTTCAACAGGCTGACTAAACCCCCTCTCCAGTGGAATTGATAAGGAATTTTGTTTTAGGAAATAAATAGTTATCAGCAAAAATCTCTCTCACATTAAATATAAACAAGTAGACATACCAGTGTTTTGAAATATATGATCTTTCAGGAACATTAGTATTAAAAGTAAAAATAGTCAGAAGGCTATGCAATTCAGTATCATTTTCTATCCACAGTAAGTTAAAATTGCTTTCAGTGAGGAATAAATATCCACAGGGATGCAGAAGAAGTCATTAAGAAAATTATATATTTTACTCTGATTATTATAGGTCGTTAAAATATTTCCATTACCTTTGCTTAATATAAAGTGTTTAAAATTATCCTCATATGCTTGATGAATAGCATAATTTACATATTTATGTTGTTGCTTACTGTAATAAGTAAAATATTTAAGATAGTTAAACTTACAAAATCCTTTTCCTCTGAAAATGTCCTAAGCTAAAACTTCAATATGCGTGACTATTTTTGTTATGCTGGAGAAACACACTTTAGGTTACCATGTTTTGTATTTTTCTTATTAGAACCATTTGATTTTTCTAGATCATATGGAGAGTTGCTGCAAGGTGGGACTTACTGCTTTAACTAAACAACTTGTTTTGGTTAAAACAATAAACATCACAGAGGAGTTTTTTATGCAGCAGAATCTTCTACTTCCTTTTTTAAGAACTTTGTTTTTTTTTCCTAGGATCTTGAAGAAGTTCATACATTGCCTATTCATCCATGATCTAGCCATCTCTCACAAACTGAGTCTAGGGCCCTTTATCATATTTTAATTCACTGCAAATTCTGTAGAATAAATTTCACCTTTTCTACTCACATAAAAAATTCCAAAATTCATGAATTCTTAAAAGGGACAATTAAAATTTGTGTGCTATCAGCATTCCCCTAAGAGTATGCTTGGGTAAGTGCACGCTAATTCTCTCTTTATATCATTCCTTAAGAGATTATTTAGAATTTAAGTGCTGTTATTGCAGTTGACTAACTCTTTAATGGCTTATTTAAAGAGACTAACTGTTTTTTAAAATTATCATTGTATTCTTGCCACCTTTAGTGATTAAAACTAGTTTTGACCATCCACAGTAAACTGAACAATATAAAGTAGTCCTTAAATTATGTTCTTTTGACTAATAAAACATTAATTTGTTCTTCCATGAAAAGTACATAATGTGAACTGCTGTTTTACAGAAATATTTAGTACCTTCATTTAAACAGCATTTCAATGCTCTATAATAATTATTATTATTGGAACAGATCAAAAATTTTTCTGTATAGAGAAGAAATAACCAGCAATCTCAAAGGAATTGTTTATATTTAAACCTTTCCACAGGGGGACATGTAAGAGATTGTTACTGAAATAATCACCTGAGATGCTTGACTTGGGATTTTTTTTCATACTCTTCTCTTTTTGTTTGTCAATGAAATATTCATACTCAATTATTAATTATTTTACATGTCCTGAATTTTGATGATCCTCAAAGCAGTAAAAAATAGCCTGCACCACAACCCTAAATTAGCATCCATATGACAGTAACCAAGACAATGACTGAAACTGGGATGATAATTTTTAGTACCATAAATTTTTTAGAAGTTTTGTGCATTTTTTCCCTTAGTATATTCCTGTCTTCCTTGGAGGTCCTATAACAACTATACATTTATCATTACATCTCCAGAAATAAAACTCCAGACTTTGTGTGGCAAGATAAAGCTTTACTCTTGGCAAACATTAGGAAATGCAAGGTTCAGAGTTTTCAGGGAAGTTGTTGTAGTAACTGCACTTCAAAATGTAGACTGCTTTTCATTCATTCATTCATTCACCCAAAGTATTACATTTATCGATTATATTTCCATGAATGGTATTAATTTGTCTCATCTTTGACCAACCGTTTGATGTCTACTCTGAAAAAAGTTGTCTATGCTGCCAGCTAAAATAACAAGGCTAAGAAACTAATACAAACCAAAATCCACAAAAAATACAACTATGAAGCCAAAGATGGGATTCTATATTTATTCCTAATAATACATTATTTTCCCTAAATTAGTTTCCAGGTACACATATCCACAGAGAAAGAGAGAGATGTATTGTGTTAATACTCTCTTGATAGATAAAAGCTCTGTCTTCTTAAAAATTTTTACTGCATGTACTAATTTACCAACATTTGCTAACAACGGTCAGGATCCCTAACCAGAGACACTTTTGTTTTAACAATATACGGGTAAAATTAGGCAAATCAGTAATGCAACCTGAGCTTTGGCCCTGCTCTCAAATGTAAGGACATGCATTACTGAACTAGATTTATATGTATCCACATAAAAGCTCAAATCTTCAAATATAATATATATCCTAAGAAAATTATTGGTTATGCTTAGATTGCTGGTTTAGTTTTCCTGAATATATGGATTATTCTGTTCTGTATGTGTCTGTTTATCCAAGATAATATGCAATGCATTCATCATAATATTATGAGATTCATTTATGAACAAAGCAAAAGGAAAGTTTACAAACCAAAAGAAAATTTTAAATGTATAGTGTGTTAGTGTAGATATAAATTGTTTAATGTTGAATATTCAATTCCAACTATTAATTTTTTGTATAATATTTCTTAGAATCTTTGTTAAAGTCAGTTAAATAGGATAACAGAAATATTTACATCAGTAGAATTTTGTACCTAAAGAAGAAGTTTACTAAAACTAAAAAAAATGAAAAATACCAAAGTGAAGTTGGTATGAGGTTTTCTAGTCAATCTGGCTTCACAGTACTTATCTTTTATACAAGGGACATAAAGCACACTAATAAAATTTATTTGCTAAAGCGAACACAGTGTGCTTTGTTGCAAGTACTATAGCTGTATTCCCAAGGAGGGGATTGGTGTGTCTTGTTCAGGAACAAAACATTATGAAAAAAATTGTTAGTCTGGTTTTAATTTAGGACTTTTTTTTCAATATTACCAGCCTGGGCAACTGTTCCATTTCATTTGATGGGGGCTGTTTTTGGTTTTTTTTGTATGTTTGGTGTTTTTTCATATGGTAGGTGAGGGTGTTTTTTTTGGTTGTTATTTGTTTGGGGCTTTTTGGGGATTTTTTGTGTTGTTTTTTGGTTGGTTGTTTTTTGGTTTGTTTGGTTTGTTTGGGTGTTTTTTGGTTTTTTTTTTTGTTTGGTTTGGGTTTGGTTTTTT